>MU006562.1:816246-1081716 GCA_010093795.1 Sporormia fimetaria CBS 119925
GGGCAGTCGCGCTTGTTGTGTCTGCATATCGTGTCAGTGAGGTGAGTTGAGAGGGCTTCAATCACTACTCACCCTGTCTCACCACAGCCGTAGCATGCACCGCCGCCACCACCGCCGCCGCCTCCCTGACGTGGGTTAGGGCAGTCCTGCTTGTTGTGGCTTTTGATGTCAGTATGGTTACATGAAGAATCGCGATGACCACGTACCCAGTCTCGCCACAGTTGAAGCAACCCCGGTTGCCGGAACTGGTAGGGCAGTCCCGCTTGCTGTGACCCTCTTGGCCACAAGTGTAGCATGTTCCTCTGAAGCTAGAACCGTTGTTGCCCCCGGAGCCTTTCCCTGCCTGGTTCCAGCCGCCGGTGTCGGCAGAGTCCACGGCAGTGTTCTCAGTGGCCCAAGATCCACTGTCGGTAGCTCCCCAGCCGCCAGTGTCACCCCCGTTGCCGCCAAAGCCTGCTGGCGTCGGGTTCTCAGCCTCCTTCTTCGCCTCTTCGAGCTTACGGTGGCCCTTGGAGTTGATGTGGTACTTGTAATCCTTCGTCAGGATCGAGCGGTCACACGTCTCGCAGTGGCTCCACCGCGGAACGATCTCCTTGGCCTGGGGATATGGGCATGGGTCCAAGGGCGTAGCCTGGTAGTTGTTCTTGCGAGCGACCATGGCGACTGTCGAGGCTGCTTATCCTGGAGTATGTCAGTGATACGTCGTGATGGTGCACCAGGCGGTGTAGGTGCGGCAAGGAAGATAGAAAATGAGCTGGAAGGCAAGTGAAAGCCGCTTTTACAGGGAAGGTCAACCCGCAGCAGGTGAAGCACCTGCTTTGAAGACAACAGCGAAGCAGGCGCAAGCAGAGTTTGTTGAGAGGAGCACTTACTGAACGAGCGCGCAACTGCAGCTGTCTCTCTTTCTTGACGTTGAAGCAGTCTCTCCCGCGAACTTTTGGGGACGAGGCGAAGTTTGTGGGGTGAGAGGATGAGGAAGGAGGCAAACGCGCGCTGCAGGTAAATAAAGCCCAGGTCACGTGGGACTGGGGGAAGGAGCGGGCTCCGAGGCCGACGCACGGTTGTGCAACAAAAGATAGGGCAACAGATGCGGGTTGCCGCGAGCTGCAGCCAATCGCAGTAGGGAACCAAAAAAAAGAAGAAGGGGTGGGGAAGTCGTGGGTGAGAAGGTGAGAGGGGCATGGACGAGAGGACCTGTCACCTACACATATGTACGTCTGTGCGTGGAACATGGACTCACCGCCGACCACACAGGTCCGCGCAAACCCGCACCAAGGTCGACTTGGAATTGAGTCAATCTTGTGGGAGCGTTCACATACAGAAAGTTGATGCTGGACAATTCGCATGGCGGAATTCAAATTACTACGAAGATATCAGTTCAACAGCATGTCTATATTACATTCAATTCGCGACATACGTGCTCTACGACCGCAAGTCCTCGTCTTCCGTGCTCTCAGACATGTCTTCGTCTAAAGCCTTAGCAGGCTCTGTCCATCCCGTTCCAGCTTGAATCAAGACCATCACCGCAGCGAGACCGACGGTGGCGAGGAAAAGTGTCCTGAGCGCATCTTCGTAGGCACCAACAGCCACGTCGTGCGCCTTGCCAGTCTGCTTTGAAACCAATGCTGGGCTTCCAAGCAACTGCCTGATCAGCCGACGGGGGTGCCCGAGACCCGCATCCCTGAAGCCTTCGTTCAAACGCTTGTATAGGACTCGTCCAAAGAGGCCACCACCGATGGCAGACCCAAAGCTACCTGCGAAGCCGCGGAACGTCGCGACCAGAGACAAAACGATAGGGTGCACATCGGGCCGCGTCAGGTGTAGAACATGAACCAGCGTGTAGTTCAGTGCCGCGCCCGCGAGAAAGCCATTGAAGAACACCACTGCGACATACAGCCACGGCGAGCTCGTGGCAGTGCAGAGGAACGCTAGTGCGAGAAGTGTAAAAGGAGCGAGGCCCATGGATACCAAGGATGGTACGTAGAAACTCCCTTGGCGCCGAATATGGAAGTGGCCGGCTAGCATCCCTCCCGTAGCAAAGCCGGCGTTTGTTGGAATGAGAATCGATCCTGCTTTTGCTGGTGCCCATCCCCGCACCGAAAGCGCAAATACCGGTGTGTAGAAAAGCACGCACCAGCGGGCCATCATGAAGCCGACGGTAGCGAAACATGTCAGCAGGGTGCCGCGTGAACGGAGCACAGTGACTGGAATAACAGGGTCCCTGGCGATGTAGACCTCATTGAGGACGAAGATAGGGAGCGCAAGGCCGGACAACACCAGTGGAGTTATCAGGATACGCGGTCCGGACAACCCGAGTAGGAAGAGGAGAATCGTGGTGATGAGAAGAACGCAGCCAGAGTAGTCGAGTCGAGCCAGCTTCTTGCGAATGGAGTGCGAGCTGTACTCGTTGTCATTATTGAGGTAGTCCTTGGGGATGCCCCACAGAAGGCCAAACCCAGTCAAGAGGCTGAGCGGCGCTTGCATGGCAAAGAGTGGTTTCTGGCCTCTTGTCAGTCGCCATTCCGGGGAGAATTGTAGAACATATACAGCAAGGGAGGACGATCCGAGTGACTTACCCATCCGATCAGAGGTGCTAATGCGCCGGCAATGACGGCTCCCAACGACACCCCGACGGTGATACCTGAGTTGATGAATCCTAGAAATAATCCTCGCCTTTTGGCGCTGGCCATCTGTATCACAATGATACTGGCCACCACCATGACTCCAGCAGCGCCCACTCCTGTCACAACTCGGCCAACAATGAACATTGCGAACGTATCCGACATGGCGGTGAGGAGCGTCCCCAGTGATATAACCACGGTCGACCAGAACAAGCACAAACGCCCACTGAAGACTTGTGATAGGCGGCCCATGAGCGGCGCTAGCGAAGACATTGCGATGAGGTAGGACGAGGTCAGCCAGCTGACGTATTCAAAAGCATCGAGATCTGCCGCAATTGCTGTCTGTGTCGTCGTGAGAATGGAGAAGTTGGCAGCTAACCATTATCAGTACTGCTCGCTCTGCACAGAACCATGATATAGACGTATGGCCAGACCGCGGGCCTTGTGGAGACAACGCCTACTTACCTTGTATCAAGACAAGTACAGCCATAGAGATACCAATTACAATGCCCCGAGCACGCGATATCGTGACGGGAGTGTCCCCGGAAGCTGCCTCGCCATCGTCTAACAGCGGTTGGGACTTCTTGGACGCGGTTGAGGCAACAGTCGATGTTGAAGTTGCGCGCAGCAGCGGAGTGTGCTCTTCTGGAGTCCGCGAAGAGGCCATGACGACCATATCAATTCCCAAGGACGACGAGAAAGAAAGAGGATCGAGGTACGTCTCGAGTATGCAATTCGTTATTCCGTCATAGGTGTGCAAGCTTGAGACGTCGTGAGTGATGACAAATGGAAAGCACCGAAGTTGGCGGCGGTGTTAGGCCGAATACCACTTAGGCAAAAACTATGCCATGGACGAGCGAGTGGTAGGATATTTTTAAGGCACGCGCATGACCAGGAATCGTGCCTTAATCCTGCTGGTGTTCAATTCATCGCAGCGGAAGAGTTGCGGAGGTGCGATGTGTGACGTCGGCGGACGCGGGAGGCGGGCCGCGTTGATTGGCTCCCGTAGACGCGGCTCTTGGCACCTGCGTCTGACAGCTATCAATGTTCAAAGTGGCCTTTCCTGACAAACACATGACAATGTCTCCCTCCGTATCGTTATGACTGCTCTTCTCCGGCGTGCCTCGCAGCTGGCTCTCACATAGCATGCAGCCTCGAACGCCGCGGCTCATGCCGCTTTTGCTCGGTTTGTCCTCTTCCCCGCGAGCTCATACCTAGATGTCCTAACAGCTATCCTCATAGTCCTTCTGTCCCTCCTTTTCGCCCTTGCCTCAGCCCATACGACCGCCGATAGCTCTCGGCGTGGACAGGAATCCACAAGTGCAGACTTACCGCTCACGAATAGCTGGGGACAGGGACCTTCAGAGGATGGAGCTGCTGGTGCGTGATTGTCATTGAAGGATGATGGATAAATGCATCTGACTGCGATGCAGCGACCCTCGCATATGAGGAGGCCAATACTCTACTGCGGAAGGTTCGACCAGCTTCGCCATCATGGTACGACTTCAACAAGAACAGCGGCGTCCTAGGCATGAGCGCGTACTACGCCAAAGAGCTGTTCTTCCTCTTGTTCATGAACAAGCCTCATCTTCCGGATCCATTCACTCCAAGTACTCAAACGCACAAGTTGAGTGCCCCGTTGGCGCAAGCAGTCAGGCTTCTGGAAGAAGCAGCAGCACAGAAGAGCCCCGATGCTCTGTTCACCCTTGCCGAGATGAACTTCTACGGCAACCACACACATCCGAGGAACTACACTGAAGCCTTTCGACGTTACCATGAGCTGGCCCTGCTGAACGGGAATGCATCGGCTCAACACATGGTGGGGTTCATATATGCCACAGGCATTGGAGGGGCTGTCAAATCGGACCAAGCGAAAGCCATGCTCTATCACACGTTGGCGGCTGATGGCGGAGACATTCGTTCGCAAATGACTACCGCATATCGTCACCTCACCGGCATTTCCACTCCACGCAACTGCGAAATGGCCGTGCTCCACTATAAATCTGCGGCTGACAAGGCTATGAACCACATACGCTCAGGCCCACCAGGTGGCCATTCCATGGTGATCGACTCGTACCGCATCGCAGATGAGGAAGGCGGGGTATATGGCGAAGGCGCAAGTGTTAGCAGCTCTGGACCCAACGCCAAACAGGGTAGTCTCCACTCGGACGCCTTCTCCTCAATCGACGATGTCAAGGAGTACATGGATCTACAAGCTCGGAAAGGCGATGCAAGAGCAAGTTACAATCTGGCCAAGCTCTACTACGATGGCACGAGGACTTCGAAAAGAGACCTCCCAGCAGCTAAGAAGCGATTTCTGGAGCTGGCGCGCATGTACTGGACAAAGGAGGGTCGAGTGAGACCTAACGTCGCCCCTCTCACTGAAAAGTTGGCTTCAAGAGCTGCGGGCTATCTGGGTCGCATGTTTTTGCGTGGGGAGGGAGTGCCACAAAACTTCCAGATCGCACACACCTGGTTCAAGCGCGGCCTCTCTAACGGAGACGCCCTGTCGCAGTACTCCCTTGGTGTCATGTATCTCAACGGCTTCGGGCTTCCGCAGAACCCAGTCAAAGCAGCAGAGTATCTTGCTGCCGCTGCGGACCAAGATCTCGCCGTTGCACAAGTCAGGCTTGGCGCCCTCTTCCTAGATCAGGGCGAAGTGGACACTGCTATCAAATATTTCGAGATTGCAGCTCGCCACGGACATCTGGAAGCATACTATTTCCTGGCTGAATTGACCCATCAGGGAGTCGGTCGCGCCCCGTCCTGCCATGTGGCCGCTGCATACTACAAGATTGTCGCCGAGAAAGCCGAAGCAGTGTCGACTTCATTTCCTGAGGCAAACGCTGCGTACCTCCAAGGGGACCTCGAGGCTGCTTTGGTGCGGTATATGATGGCGGCAGAGCAGGGCTTTGAGGTCGGACAGGCGAACGTCGCATATCTCCTCGACCATGCAAAGCCTCGATGGACAATAGGCTCTATTGTCCCATTTCTGGGCAAGAAGGCGTCGTTGGCATCGGATGCCATTCTCGCTATGGTTTACTGGACCCGATCTGCTCACCAAAAGAATGTCGACTCCATGGTCAAGCTCGGCGACTACTACCTCGAAGGTATCGGCACTTCCATTGACAAGGAGAAGGCGGCAGCTTGCTATCAGGCTGCTGCGGATACGATGCAGAGCGCGCAGGCCATGTGGAACCTGGGTTGGATGCATGAAAACGGCATCGGCATGGAGCAGGACTTCCACTTGGCCAAGAGAAATTACGACCACGCGCTCGAGACCAACCCGCGCGAAGCGTATCTCCCTGTCTTGCTTGCATTGTACAAGTTGCGGTTGCGGAGCTGGTGGAACACTGTTACGCACGGTAATGTCAAGTCTATTCAAGAGGACCCAGGTAAGCCCACCAATCTTGTTGCATGAGCTGAGCTGATCTCTTTGATACAGTCGTCAAGAAAGATTGGACAATCACCGAGTGGCTTACCGCATTCCTGGAAGCCGAAATCGCTGATTGGGAGTACGCCGAGCAGGACGACTACGACGATCCGATGCCTGGTGGTGACGACTACTACGGCGACGACATCGACTCCGATATCTTCGATACACTTGCCATCATGGCTCTCGCTGGCGTGTTGGCGTACCTGATATACTACCGCACCCAGCGACAACGTCGCGAGGCTGAAGAGAGACAGCGCCGGGAGCAGGGACAGCAGGGTCAGGGCCAGAATGGCCAACAACAGCAACAAAATGGGCAACCGCCTGAGAATCAGGGTCTTCCGGATTTCATGAATTGGCCTGCTGGTGGGTTCGGCCTATGAGATGACGGTGCCCACAACCCGATTGAGACTTTGACTAAGAAGTATGGTAGGCCAGTGCATGCGAGACACAGGATATAACTTACCTGCTCGTTGCGGAGATGTACTTGGCGTGTGTGGTGACATAATCCATGAGAGGGACGTATACTTCAGAGCCGTTTGACCTGGCTGGGTGGATCCCCGATGCCCCGAGTTGGCAGACCACTGCCTGACTGTGTGAACTCAGCTACAGAATGGCGGGTTCGAGCATAACGTGTGAGCGGAAGACGGACATTCCATCCTCTTCTTCGCGCGTGCAAGTCAGTGTGAAGAGTGTACATATAGCTTAACGAAGAACGTATCTAGTCGATCTCGGGCGTTGATAGACTTCAAACACTATGGAAGATGGTTCAGAAGCGGATTGGGCGTAGAATCGAGTCTTCTATTTCCTTTTATAGCGCGAGATACGAATGGCATGGTGTTGGGTTACTGATTTTGTAAGACTTTGGTGATGGCGTGGCAACGGATCATCCTTCCCTCTGCAAATGCAGACGTGGTTGTCGTATATGTGAAAAGGTTGCACTCTAGTAGTGCCATTCTTGTGATTCCAGACATTGGTATTGACTGGGGTCATGATCCCCTTGCATCTTGCCTCCATGAATTAGCATGTTACCCTAATCGAACCACCCCATCGAAATGTGAACACATTTAAAGAACACCATCCAAATGCAATCATGATACACAGAGCATGCAAGCTTCTGATTGCCGGACCCTCTGACGCCAGGTTTACACTCTGTAAACCACTCCTTCGAGGACTCCCACGTCTGCGGATGCCGAATTAATATGGAATTGATGATGTATTCTGCGTTGTGCTTCACTAGAACAAGGACGCACGTACTGAAACTGACCTTCTGATGATCTAAAGCAGTAGAGCGCAGCTTCCATGGAAGGCGGAAGATATTGCCAAAAATGGCTAGGCGGTCGGACACGTGGAGATTTTCGCACCGTTCCATGTGGGTATACATACCCCAAGCATCCATCTCGCGCCTGCCGTTATGGAAAAATATCACACGTTCGATGTGATAAATGTCATACCGAGGTCCTGACATATTAGCACGAGAGGCAAGAAATCGAACAACCTATCTTACGAATTGAATGGTGAGTTGGATACGGGACGAACACGAATGATCGGAACATGTGAAGAATGTGATTGAAACAGTCGAAAGACAGGGCAAGATCCACCAATTCGCCCGTCTCGGTACGTGTATTGAAGCCCCCGCTGTTCCATAGAACATGCCACTGTGCTGCCTGTTCACTGGGCGGGAAAGGAAGGGCATAATCCATCGTCTCGGTTTGTGTATTGAAACCCCCGCTGTCCCAGAATTCGGGCCCCAATACAATATTGCTGGGTGGCTCAGAAGCTATATGGGGAGTAACTGCCGAGTAAGTGCCAGAGGCAGGCTCTTGATCCAGATTCCAGTGGGACCACCGAAGCGGCACAAGATAATGAAAGTTTCTGGACACCAAGCGTTCCTGAAGTACCCATGTTCGTTTCAAATACGGATTGTTGTCCGGATCCGCAATGTCGACGAACCAGTCCGCGGCCTCAATCATTTCGAGCTCAATGATTTCCCAGGTGTGCCCTCCTGGCCAACCGACGTCCCTTGGCTTCACCAGTCTTTCCAGCACCCGGCGATTGGGGTGCGAAGTTACATGTGTAAGAATACCAACTGTTGCCATGCTCCTCCCATATATCAGGTGCATCCTCTGAAGGTGGTACTCGACGTCGGTTTGACTGCTTTGCTTTATACATTCCTGATCGATCCAAAGCATAGGCTTCTCAACTCCGTAAGTTCGGGCGAAGCAGAATGTCCGGTACAGCATCAACGCGGTGCAGTGCGGCGGTCGCCATTCTTTTTCGGATGTCCATATGCGGTACTCTG
This sequence comes from Sporormia fimetaria CBS 119925, assembly GCA_010093795.1. Taxonomy (NCBI): domain Eukaryota; kingdom Fungi; phylum Ascomycota; class Dothideomycetes; order Pleosporales; family Sporormiaceae; genus Sporormia; species Sporormia fimetaria. The sequence continues at coordinate 824,603 of MU006562.1, forward strand.
GCAGTGAGGGGATCCCCATCTCACTAGCTAGTGCTGCCGGTTGTTTCCAAGTGTACGAGACGGCTATATACGTCGTGCTGGTGTCGTGCTCGTCCATAGACGTCACTCGTAGATTGACCACATCCCTTTCAGCATCTTCCGCTTCATTTTTCTCCTCGTAGAGAGCAACCAGGCGTATGGGAAAGTCTGATGGGTCTTCTGGGGTGTAAACCAAGGCTTCTTCTATCTTGTTCATCTGGGAAACGAAGTCGTCCAGGCTGCCATGAATCGTTTCGAAGGTTTTACTAACGTCGTATTCCATTTGGAAGACCTTCCTGTGTGGTACTTACTCAGGGCTCTCACCCAAAGAGTGTCCGGAGAGCAGAAAAAGTGATGAAACTTTATCTTTTTCGATGACTTGAGTAAGATACGCATCTCGAGGTAGAAGCTGACGCCTTTTTGTCCCCTGATCGCAAAGAGACCGACCAAGGAGTGTCCAGAACCCCGCACATGGTGGTACCTGAGGTCCCTCTCCAAATGAGGGAAAAACTGAAGATTGGGGATCATTCGCTGGCCTGTAGTACGCAGCACCACAGGTGAAGTATCTCAAGGCACGCCAAGGTACCACCTAGCGCCTTGGCACAAGCTCGCTGTCCTCTTTCCCACTTCCATCACTCTGCATCACGCATTCCAATAATGATCCTCTTGCTCACCCAACGCGAAGTGAGGCTTCTACAACTTCTGGCACTCAATACTGTCTCAAAGATGACATCCTCATCACAACATCGAGGTTTATCACCGAAGCAGAGCCGGGATGAGAGCAAGCACGGTTCGACCAAATACGAGATCGTCATCAAGCAGACTCGAACGAGCAGGACCCGGACTCCTCGTCTAGTTACTGTTCCTGGACGGCAACAACGCTGTTGACTGCAGCTCGTTGGAACAGATTCCGCGCCCCAATGGGACGGGTGCACCCAATCCACGTCCCTGGGATGGGTGGCCGGCAGCTAGACACGGCTCCACGGATCGAGGAGTCGGTTTGCAAGAAGGCAAGGAGTGGATTAAGTTTACCAATCAGCAAAGGTGACGAACAGCCTCGAACTCCACACAGTATGACAGTCTACGTCGAGTTGTGAAGCGTGCTTAGGTTTATTCACTTATCTGGCTAGTCTTCACCGCCAACCCAAGACTTGGTACCTGGTCATTTCTTGTCGTTTTGATATTCCCGGCCTCTATTATTGGGTCGCCTCACCAGCCTTACAACGAGCATGACATACCCTAACCCTGCATTGCATTGCAGGTAAACTTTGCAGGACACGGCCACAACCCATGTCATGAAGCTTTCCGGTCCAGCGACCTCTTTTTCCTAGCGCTTTCCATCGTGGGGTCGCTGCATCTTCAAGGTGTCTGTGGAAAACAACAATCCGACGAGCAACGTCAACTTAGACTCACTGATGGGGTGTATCTCGAATGGTGAAGATAGCCGGGAGTGGCAGGGGTTCTAGCAAGTCCAAGCATTTGGTGCCTGATCAGCGTTCAAGCTAACTTCAACAGGTCGCATTTTTCCGAGCCCCACCAATCCCAAACGCGAAGAACCGTGCATAATACGGCTGGCATGCTCGCTGGAACATCAGAATAATCACACATCACCGCGGGCTCATGGGCGATGGGATTCCAAAATTTCAATAATATGATAGAGTTTCTCTTTCGTCGTTCCGCCGCTCCGCCCGTCCCACACCTCGTTTCGAGTTATGCACAATCGTGGCCTCAGGGTTCCCTGCACGCTGACAGCCGACCTCTATTTCTGTTCGGAAAGTTCCGATCACGGAAACTTTAAGACTGCTCCCCGCGTGTTCCTAAGGCGGATGGTCTCGCAACATATCTCCGTACAGTACCGCCACATGAACTATAGGCCCCCCATCCTCACGGCTATTCTTCCACCTTTTCCTTGTGCTGGCACAAATCACAGACGATGATCAACGCCTCTTATGTGTTTTAGCGCCACTTAAACTAACATGGACCACTGTGGGCTAGCCGGAGTCCGGTGGATGGTCAGACGGAGCCAAGATAGTAAAGTTCGCTGGCTCGCCCAGGACAAGAAGGGGGGGTGGAGGTCACTACGTATATCTCAGGGCTATGTTGTCTGCAGCAGATATGCGTTACATCCCGACGTCCTCATATCTCAACCATGGATCTCCTAACCCACAGAGAGCGTAAGGTTGCGATCATCACAGGGGCGACGGTATGTCAAATTCAATGATTGCGACCTCAAAAGCTTCGACCTGACGTGTACTAAAAGAGTGGTATCGGTTCCTGGCTAGCCGCTCACCTGCACAAGCGCGGTTACCGCGTGGCCGTCGTTGGGAGGCGCGAAAAGGAAGGGCAGGCTGTCGTCTCAGAGCTCGATGCCTCTGGAGACTCTGCAATCTTTGTTGCATGCGATGTGAGCTCATACGAGGCTCAATGCAATCTGTTCCAAACCGTGTGGAAGAAATGGTTGCGCTTGGATCTTGTCATCGCCAACGCGGGCTGCGTGGATCGCGACTCCAAGTTCAATTTCGCGCGCCGTGAAGCACCCATTGACGACCTCCCGCCTCAGCCGGACACGACCTGCACAGAGGTCGACTTCAAGGGTGTCGTCTATGGCACCACTCTCGCAACGCACTTCATGCGCCACAACCCTGGAGGGAAGGGTGGGAAGATCATTGTTACCGGAAGCATGATTGGAATATACCCCTGCCCTACCTTTCCGGAATATTGCGCCTCCAAGGCGGCAGTTCACCAATGGGTCAAAACGGTTGGACCGGTGACGCTGAAGAAGGATAACATCTCCATCAACTGTGTCATGCCCGGCGGCATCGAAACTCCGGCCATGCCGGGCTTCAGCGAAGCGTTCCTCCCTCATCAGATGACACTGAGGTCCACTCTCTTTGCCGCGTACGATCGCTTCATTGATGACGTTGAAAACACCATATCTGGTCAAACGATTGAGGCTGCCCACGATAAGATCTACGAATGGGGCCTTCCCGGCTACAAGAGCGGCGCCTTTGCGAAGCGGACTGAAAAGGTGTACGAGCCGTGGTTCTCCCTTGTCCATGGTGAGAACAGCGAGCTCCCGGGTGCTTTATCTGGTCCGCCTGCCAAGGGTCCGAAGATCATCGCTGTCACTGGCGCCACTGGTAGCCAGGGTGGCGGTGTTGCGAATGTCATGAAGAATGTTGAAGGCTGGAAAGTGAGGGCTATCACAAGAAACACGAACAGCGACGCGGCGAAGAAGCTTACTTCTGAGGGTGTTGAGGTCGTCCAGGCCAATTTCGACGACGAGGAATCCCTGGTCAAGGCTTTCGAGGTATGTCCTTAGTCATTTCCTTTTTCCTCTTGCTGAGAAATGCAGGGAGTGAGTGCTGCTTTCGCCGTAACGAACTGGTGGGAACATCTGTTCTCGGGGAAGAGCCAGGAAGAGGCCGGCGTCCTTGAGGAAGAGCAGGGTATGAAGCTCGCTCGTGCTGCAGCAAGGACCGACACTCTCGAACACTATATCTGGTCGACTACCCCCAGCGCCAAACGCATGTTCAGGGGCAAGCTTCTTACACCACACATGGACTACAAAGCCAACATCGATGCGAGAATCAAATCGGAGCTTCCCAACCTCGCCGCCATGACGACATACCTGTACTTCGGCTATTACCCTCAGAATATGGCATACTTTCCTTTGATCAAGCCTATCCTCCACGTAAGTCTGCCCATTGGTATAAAGTTGCCCCTACTTATTGTGTCAGCCTGCAAACGGCCAGTACATCCAAACCATGCCCTCCAAGCCCGACGCCAAGGTTCTGAACTCTGGCGACATGACCATCAACCCTGGTATCTGGGTCCGCCAGGTCCTTGCGACGGGTGAGAAGGCTTTTGGGAAGTACGCCAATGTCGCTCTGGAGAAAATGACCTTCCAGGAGATGATGGATGTGTGGTCCGAGGTCACCGGTAAGAAGGGCGTCTACATGGAGACTACGATCGATGCGTGGACGAAGCTGTGGGGCCCAGCTGGTAACGAACTGGGACTGCAGTTCAAGTTTGGTGAGATGTGCGATCCTTGGGAGGAGACGGACGAGTTCATCAGCCCGGAGGAACTGGGCATTGACAAGAACGAGGTCGTCGGGTTCAGAGGCACTATTGAAGGTTTGAAGCACATGTTCTAGATTGTTGGCTAAGAAGAGGAAGTAGTCGTGAAGGCTCGCGGTGTTGTTGATTATTCGGTTGAGAGCTTACTCTCGTTTCCCGGGTGGTGATTGACTACAAGGCGGTACATTACTATACAATCAATTCACCAAAGGAAGGAATCACACACAGTATGCCAACTGCACTTTCCCCAAGTCCACGAAGGGTCGTCGGCTATGTGCTGCGTCCACCAACTTACAGTCACTCATCGTATGTGCCCGCTGGCGGTTCACTCATTCTCGGTCAGTGAAAGGCAACCCACGTGTGAATCCTAATCAACTTTGCCATTGCGATATTACTCTAACGCGCCAACAGCCCAGTCTTTAGATCATCGCTCATCTTACATGAGCCACATCACCCGACCGGTCGCCTTTCACTGACATAGTTCACCATCACCTTTCACTACCCCGGCCTCACCGTGCCCATCCCCTCACCTCACCTCACCTCACCTCACCTCACCTCACCACGCTCCCCGCTCCTCACGCTCCTTATATTACTCCCACTCTCGGTCATGACCCGCCACCCACATCACGCTGTTTGCTACCACGCAATCGCCTCACCGCTCCAACTCCGCCGCCGCAAATGAGCTCAACGCCGTCTCGCCCGCACGAAACCTCACATTTCCCGCGCCCACCGCGTCCTTCTCGCGACGTCGCGTTACCCAGGTCAACTGCACACCCTCTCAATGCCCCGCGCCCACTCCAAACCCACTCTCCTCAAGTCCAAGCCCAAACCCAAACCGAAGTCCAAATCCAAACCGCGCAAAGCCGAACCCTGTCTCCACGGCGCGCCGCTCTCAATACCCATTCCCGGCACCGCATCCACCTGCCCGCAGTGTCTCATCGTCTCCCACATCTCCGCGATCCGCAAACTGCAATCCCAGATCCGCTCCGAAGGTGGCATCTTCGAGTCCTTTCGGAGAGCGAAGGACGACGGGCCCGGGAGTAAAGCCGCAGAAGTCCGTTCCGAGATCAAGAAAGAGTGGACGGAGGTGAGGATTGAGTGTGCGGAAGCCGTTGCGGGAATTATGGCTCTGGAAGAAGAGTTCGAAGATGGAGAGATGAAGCAGAGATGTGCAGATGCATTAGCAATCTGGAAGTCTGCGACAGACGAAATCTTCGTGGTGGAGGGTGTCGACGAAGTAGATGTAAACGAGGGCGTGTGGGAAGAGCTCGATATCGCAACCTACGGTGTGGACTTCCTTATGGACTCTGTCCCAAATGGGCGGAACGCAGATATGGAGGATATGCTGCAAGATATCATGGCGAAGCAGGCGCATCGGAAGGAAAGAACCAACGCCGTCAAGAAACCGGGCAAGAAAGTTGTGTTTGCGGAAGAAGTTATGGTTAGTCCCGACACGATCTCGTTTTCGAGCCCTACCATCCCTGAGAAACGGAAGCATAATCCGCACACTGACGCCATGCTCGCGCGGAACGGGGATAATGGTGCGCGGTTTTATTGTCGCGGGTATAGGGGGCACCGAAGTAGGAATTATAGACCTGGGGTTTGGGCGAGTAAGCAGGGGTATGAGAAGGTGGATACGTCGATGCTTGGGATGGCGTGGGGCGATGTGGATATGTTGGATTGGCAGATTAGAGAGAGTGAAGAACGGGCGTGGGATGGGGATGGAAATGAAGATGAGAATATGGAGATGGAGATGGAAATCGCAATGGAGATGGAGATGGCAATGGAGATGGAGATGGAGATGGAGATGGAGATGGAGATGGCAATGGAGATGGAGGTGGAGGTTCAGGGGGTGCTGATCGAGGTTCAGAAGCTGGAGATGCAGGAGTCGGCTGCGCTGAAGTCGTTAGGGAAGTGGAGGGCGGTGGTCGAGAGGGAAAAAAAAAGATGTGGGTATATGGAGATTGGTGGGCATATGGGGATTGTGGAAACAGGTTATCCTAGGATAAGAGGAGAAAGAAGATGATCGTGCGTGGTAGAGAGGTAGGAAGACATGTGAAGGTGTCAGTATTGGCCGGAAGAGAGGAACACTCATCTACAGATACCTTGGAGACACTTTGGATATCGCTGTCTCTCTTGTGTTGGGACTATTATTCAGCGTCGAGGAACATTTGAATGCTAGATTCGATAAACCGATGATCAATCCGAATCAATTGGTAGATGCGGCTATTTCATCGTCATAAGCGCTGCCTGCGTTGATGATCCTGTTGAAGTCCGTAGTAAATGCGAGCGCTGAGTATGCTAGCTTGATACAAAGGTAGAAAGATCTGTATCCCACAAAGGCCGCTCCAACAACCCGGTCCAGCAATCTCCCGCGACTCCCATCTGTTGGTCTTTAACAATTTCAGTCCGGCGACCTATGTGCTAGCCGACCGGGGACCCCTCCGTATCCGATTATTGTCTAGCCTCTCTCTGCTTACGGTACGCCCAGTAAGCAATCGGCAATGCCCGCATCAGAACCCAGGTACCAGATATCCTCTTCAACCTCCTATGCAGCTTGCGCTCAGCTTTCTCCTCCTTTTGCTCAATGGCGTCACTCAATTCCGAGTCATCCGCGTAGAACCATGATGTGTTCGCTTTGACGTACCCGGCCGGGGAACACCACGCGCCACGCTTGTACCCATCTGATCTCCGCTTGTATCGATGGCGACGATGCTTGTTGTAGACTTCAGTGTGTCGATGATGCTTTTTCAGCTTCGGTGTGGATGACAGGGTAGCTGGGCCGCCAACAAGTGTTGTCATGAGCGGTAGCTCACCGAGGATGTTTTCTCCGTCTGGGAAGCCGAGGGGGTTGTCAGGGAAGAGCGAAGGGACGAAGTTCATCACATCCGGGCTTATCATCGCCATGTTGGTAAAGCGGACTCTCTTCCCGTGGTCAAGCGTTGCGTCGGATGTGCTCGTGAGTGGTACAGCGTCAGGTTCATCGATGTCCATCGTCTCGGCATCGTCTGTGTGTTCCCTCGAATCGGCAGCATGCTCGTCATCCACAACTGTCATCTCCGTGTCCTCGGTCAGGGTGTCGGATCGTCCATCGGAATCAGCTTCGGAGCTTGCATCAGAGACCGATTCAGCATCAGAGTCAGGGAACTCGACATCCGCCATATCCAGTTCATCCGTCACACCGGGCATGGCGATATCCTCATCGACATCATCACCAAGCACCCCGGCCAGGGTGCTCCTCAGTTGATCCATCATGTTCTTGACGAGATCTTTAACCTCATCTTCGCTCATTTCCTTGGGGTAGCCGGGTACGTCTGCCATCCTGTCCGCCTCCTTGGCCCACGTGGACAGAGCTTCATCGAGCATCTCCCAGCCTGGCTCTCGCTGTTTGCTCGCAGCCAGTTGTTCAAACTCCAACATGTGGTTGAGAGCCTCGACCTTAATCTTACGCCATTGATTGCGAAGTGATAGATGGCCTGCGGAATCGCCATTCCTTTTAGAAGTGAAGATGCCGCCGCGGTCCTGCATTCGCCTTTGGATGGTTTCGATATGGTTAATGCTGTCCTTGACGTAACATGGCGGGCAGCAGGTGGGTTGTGAGAGCTTTTGTTTGAGTGTTGCCGGGATATAGTGTTTGCATGCAAAGTAGTTGGGCGGTTGCTGGTTCGGTGTTTGCGACAACATTGTTTGGTGGCGCTAGGCTGTGGTGTGAGACGGTTCGGATCTAAACTTATGAGGGAGAAGAAGACGGAGCAGTTCCAGAAGAGAAAGTAGTGTGCTGTGTTAGTAAAGAATGTGTCTCAAGCACCGACTAGTCGTGATAGTGAAGCGGAATGGGGCGAGGGAACACGGGCAGCCTGGAGGTGTACGTGGTGTGGCTGGAGTTTGTGGCTTGTGCGCCTGAAGCGGGAAAGCGCACTGAGGCTGGCTTCGTGAGTGTGGCGTACCGCTGAACAGTATTACGCCCACATGAACATCTTCAATGTGATATCACACATCCATGGATCGTTCTCGAGGAGCTCTTCGCTTATTAGAAAACTGTCAAGACGCGCGTATTTACTCTACAGGGTCGTGGTGTGCAAAGGGGCGAATGATAGCCGATGGGTTTGTTTAACTATAAAGATATTCAAGAAGGAGAGTGTGCAGAGTTCTAGGTAGTGTTTCCATTGCTCTGAATCGATGAGGTGGCACGGACACGAAGATCTTTGAGATCTATCACGGCCCACGGTTTATCTCCCACCACGCTCCCCAGTTTCGCATACACCGCCTTGTCTCCCAACGCCAAACCTACTCGCGACCATGCTTCTTGAAAACCCCTTACCACAGAATCTATCCTGCTCCCCACCAGTCTCTCCACACCAACCACTACTCACTCGTCGGCCCCGTCACTGTCTCCACACAACTCCTCAATCCCCTGTATCCCAAGAACCCCCAACACGTCTTTCAAGCACCGCTCCGCTTCCTCCGCCCGCGCCACCGCAACCCGTGCTTCCTCTTGTGCCCGTTTTGCTGTTACCTGGGCTTGTTTACAGTGTTGCACGCAGTCTTTGACGACTCGAAGTTGTGAGTCTGATGGGTGACGCTTGTGGCTGATGGGGGTTTGCGTGTTCGAGTGTAGAGTGGTGTCGGCTGGCATGGCGCTGACTAGGTTGGTGGCGTCGACTGGCTTGGTGTCGACTGGGTTTAGTTCAGCCAGAGTGGCGGCGGCGATAGTAGCGGGATGGAGAGAAGAGTGGGCTGAGGGGTTTATGATGACAGTTGAGTTCGAACTGAGGGTAGAGAGGGACGAGGATACCGGGCGTTGGGGGAACTTGGCTCCACTGGTGCTGCGGCGGAAGAACTTTTTGACGCGCTTAGTGAGGCTGCATTTGCGAGGTGAAGATTTATGCGTCGTAGGATTCTTAGCAGTAATGAGTTGGCCATGTGTTGCGTTGGGACCTTTGTGTTCGGTGGCTGTAGGGAGCATGCCTTGGTTGGATGAAGCCTCCTCAGTCATGGTGTCCTTGAGGGAAGCCGGGCGTTGAGGTTGGGTTGACTTCTCTGTCGCCTCGGAGGAAGTCGTTGGATGACCAGCATGATCGCCCATGTTGCCCTTTTGAGTGGGCTGCTCGGGTGGAACACGGTTCGGGGCTGGAGTGTGTTGCTCGAGCGACGGGGCCTGGACAGCGTCCAGGTTGTTTCGTACAAAAGAGGATGCAGGTGCTGTCATTGCAGAGGCCGATGAGCTGGTTGACGTCTTCGGGACATGTTGGCGGTCGTGAAGGCCAAGCTGCCGTGCGCCTGGGGTGGGAACGTAGCTGCGTCGTTTCGCGAGCTGACTTGCTGCTGGTGATGGGGTAAAGGGGAGCTGAGGGATCTTGGATGACGGGCTGATGGTCATGTTCCGAGAGGAGGGTAAAGGCTGGGGTGGATTCGTTCGTGGCATGACGAGGTGGAGAGCTAGTGAGGGTGTAGAGTACGGTGGGGCGCGATAATCAGGATTGAGGGTAAGATTTTCGTTGACAGAGTTGACAAAGCAGAGAGAGGGACTCTGGAAAAAGCGCAGAATATATGAAAGGAAACAAGGTCGAACAGGAAAGCATAAAGGGGAAGGACAAAGTGAAGCCTTGTTGTGAGTTGGTCCGTGTTTGGGGCGGGGAATCCTAGCGAAAACCACTGAGGAACCGCTTGGACAGTGAATGAGAGCAACCAACTGCAAGGGTAGTCCCTGAAACCGACTCCATACTATTGCGCGATGGTTCGATTCGGTCTTCTAGTGCAAAGTTAACTCAAACTTGGACTATGGATATCTCAACCACGCTCATATTGCGAAGGTCGATGATTCGTTCGTCGCTTAAGGATACACGGGCGGAGCGATCAGTATCGGCAATGAAGCACCAATCCAACCAAGGACGTAATGCTATGCTAGCAGGCAAGAAGCGTGACGAAGTCTTCTGAAGGTCCAGTGCCCATAGAAAAGGTAAGCGGCTCGGATCGGAATATCTTCTGAGCCGAGGCGTACTATGTCCACCATCATCGTGTCCACATGCACTTCTTTGATCGTCCAATTGAACCGCCATGAGTCGATATGATAAAAGTGCGAAGGTGGCCCATGTCTCTGGACACACGGGCAGCACTGTCGCGGACGTGAACAGTGTTTCACTCGCAATGCCAGTACGGTAGCTGCGACATGTTCAAACGACAGCTAACGCCATTCACAGCTTGCTGTTCTACTGTGGTCGGCTCTGCAATCGCGTCAGCGAACTTTTACACCCTATAAGCCCGTCGCTGTGCTAGTAGACTTTCTCATCAACTGCTGCGCGACATTGTTTGCAACAACCATATACGCATCATCGACATGGCTGTTCAATCTGCTTCTCATCTTACCTGCCGCTTTTCTTGTCATTACCTCTGGTCCAGGATCCACCGGCAAAGTACCTATTCGACCATCAAACCAAAGAAATCACAAAGCAACACCTCAAAACCGCCTTCCCGTTAAGCCTTTCATCACCCACTACCGCGGCTCGATGCTCGTCATAACGTGCGTGGCCATATTGGCTGTCGATTTCCAGATCTTTCCTCGTCGCTTTGCAAAGGTAGAGAACTGGGGAACCTCCATCATGGATATGGGCGTTGGATCCTTTGTGTTCTCCAGCGGAGTCGTGTCTATGCGCGCATCCCTCAAGAGCCAAGTAGCAGGTCGACCGCCCCTCTCCAAGCGTCTTCTGCAGTCCATCAGACACTCTGTACCTCTGCTTGCACTCGGACTTGTTCGGCTTCTTTCCGTCAAGGGGCTGGATTATGCAGAGCATGTGACGGAATACGGTGTTCACTGGAACTTCTTTTTTACACTCGGATTGCTACCGCCCTTTGTCACGCTGTGCCAGACAATCTTCGATGTGGTGCCCTCCTACGGTGCACTCTCGATGGCACTTGCTACGCTGTATGAGGTCGCGCTGGACCGCACTGATCTCGGAAAATACATCTTGACAGCACCGAGGACCGATCTCGTGTCCCAGAACCGGGAGGGCCTGTTTTCTTTCATCGGATACCTCGCCATCTTTCTCGCTGGCCAGTCAGTCGGATCATTCGTCCTTCCGAGACCGGAACCTACCAGCAGTGCGGCAACTAGGACACAGAACGCGAGAAGGTCCATACTCGGCAAACTGGTCATGGCTACTGCAGTTTGGACCTTGCTCTTTTACTGGTCCATCTCTTATTCATACGGGCTCGGCCTGCGACTTTCGGTCTCTCGACGGCTTGCCAATCTCCCCTATGTCCTCTGGGTATCGTCGTTCAACTGCGCTCAGATCGCGTTGTGCTGTGCAATCGAGCAGTATCTGTTTCCAAATCTCTACAAAGCGACTACCGAGGACGAAGAGAAACAGAAAGCGAAAGCTGCTACCAGCCCAATCTTGTCGGCATATAATCGAAATGGTCTGGCGGTATTCCTCCTGGCAAATTTGCTCACCGGCCTTGTCAACTTGACCCTCCCCACGCTCCGGATGGGTACCTTCGAATCAATGGCAGTACTGGTCAGTTACATCGCCGTATTATCAGCCGTAGCGCTCTTTCTGGACCATAAGGATCTCTCTATAAAGCTCTAGGAAAAGCGAAACTTCAGTCCCCTCCGTCAAACACCTGGGCATATCAGCTCCAGAAGACATCATTTGGGAGGAATGCTACGGTACAAAGGTACAGTTCGGCTCGGGGGGTTTAATTGTACCCACGTGATTACGTGTCCGATGGACCCACTCGCGCACGGACCACGGCGCGTGCCCGCACCTGCCCTGTTCACCGCGGGAGCTTCCAAGGCATCAATAATTGTTTTCACCAGTGCCCCTTTTCTCTTCCAAACTCTTTCCACCTGTACTTCATTCAGTCGTAACATATCAAGTCCGTAAACATGACAACACCTCAAGCGAAGCGTCGTCGACTGGATGATGCAGCCAAGACGCTGCATAAACCGTTCAAATCGCCGTTTCGTACACCACTGAAGCCGGCCCTACCACCTAGCGAACAGCCTTCTACGGAGAGGCCGGGTGCCTTTGCAGAGACTCCCGTTCCTACTAAAGTTCGACTTTTCGATCAAACACCTCATCCCGACATCTCTTCCACCCCTCGCCACTTGCCGGCTGCAACTCCTATCCGCCGTGCGCCGAAGAAGACTTCGCCAGCTCTCACACGAGAGATCATACAGCTTCGCTCCGATGTGCAGATCCTCTCACAAGCGCTTGCCTTGGCGACATCCGACAAGGATGTAGACCTGACTTCCTTGGTCGATACTTGGCGAACTGCGAGTCGGGCTGCTGCTGAGGAATTGTTTGCCTCTACCAGAGATCGTGTCAACAGGATGGGTGGAGTTGGTGCGTGGAAGGAGAGGGAGAGGGAGCAGAAGGAGTGGAGAATGAAACGGAATTTGGAAGACTTGGAAGCCGAGCGTGCACGGAGAGAGGAGGAGCATCCAGCGGGTATGGATATGGAATACGGATATGAAGATGGGTTGATCAGTGAGGCAAAACCGGTAGTGGAGGAGGTCGGGGCCAATGACGATGATGTGAGTACTTCCAACAAGTGACCGTGAAAGCAATTAACGTTCCAGTCCTTCACCATGGATATGATGCTCAAGACACTGAACATCGATCTTGACCTAATCGGATACAATAAGACCGCACAGAGATGGGATGGGTAAGGATCGCTGGACGACTCCCTTCCCAAGCTATTTCGGCTATAACACGGCTTTCTTACCCTCTACTTCGATTCGAGCAGCTTTGAGAGGTTTCTCAAGTAAGTTCATCACGACTATTCAGAACACTCAACCAACATCCGCACAGGCTCACTAAAACACCGTCAGTCAGACGAACTCCTGCAATGGGCAATATATATGTATAATAGGGTGTCCCTTTCTTTATCCGGTTTCCATCATCGGCGTCTCAATTCTGACTGGACCCAATGCTCCCAGTTGAGTACTACGGTTTTTTGCATCGCTGGTGTTCGCTTTCTTCCATATTCATCTCGAGCTTCTTCCAACCCGTTCTCTCTGTTTCTGTTCGGTTTTCCAGCACTCGTCAACCCATCACACGGCGCCTCTTACATTTACATTATCTGAGGAATTGCGCGTCATCCCGGCTGTTTTTAGAGAACGATCTGTCGCAAAATATGCCCCATGTGCCCAAAAGGCATACAAGATCTCGAAAGAACCCTCTCATAAGTGTGTCGACGTTGAAAATGATGCGCCGACGGAGTATCAGCCTCATGCGCAGCGGTGCAGGTAAGGATTGAACAGGTTATTCACCTTGACCGTCCCCCGAACGCTATTCTTTCAGCCCCAGCCTGTTGCGTCTTACTCTTAACAGGTCGCACATGGCTTCCAATGCACAGCAAAATGCTCTGCGACGACTGCGCGCTTCATGCACTTGCCCACCATCAACTGGAAATCTCTTAACCTTCTCTGCAGCTGATAGCATCTCCTAGATCGAAAACGATTCCTTTTGAGCAATGTTCAAACTACTTGGTTGCGCAAGAGATGCTCCAGCTGAGGCTTAATCTAACCCGAAATTCATCGGACTCGGCGCTGACCAAGCGCCCCCGGTAACCAATCGTCTTTGTTCGGCCCCCAACCGCGGCTTACATCGTATTGCGTTACTGCGGACTAAGCCCCTATATAGGGTCTATGTTTCCCATGCAGGATACGCACAGTCATTCACTACCACGCTGCTGTCGCCGGAATGTCGCTACAGACAACGGCGGCTCGAAAGGAGGCTCCGAGAGCGAAGAGAACTACACTGGAAACGGTGAAGCAAGGCATCAAGCAGCTCTACCCCAAAGAAGATTCAGACAGTCCCACTACTCTAGAGTATGCCTCGGAAACGCATCATTATGCGAAATCTTGCTGATAAGAACACAGTGTTGTGTTTGTTCCTGGCTTAGGGGCTCATCCAGAGGACAGCTGGAAGTCTACGAAAGGCGACTTCAACTGGGCCTCTGACAAACATGGCTTACAAAAAGATTATCCAAATGCTCGCATACTTCTGTGTTTATACGAGTCCGCATTCCATGGTCCACTAAAGGTTGACCAGTTCCTGGATCAGATCGCCAAAGGCCTCCTCACAGCTCTACAGAGTAAGAGGGATGTACGTGATGTGCGCTTGAGAATTGGAGTAGCATTAACATGACCCAGGACCAGTTCCATCGGCCACTTGTGTTCATAGGTCATAGCATGGGAGGGCTTGTCATAGCCAAAGTATGAACTCATTCCAGTCGCCCAACGCCATCTCTAACGGCACAGGCTGTCACGATTATGGACACTCAACGTGCGCACTTCAGGAAGATGCTTGAAGCCACTGCGGGGTGCATATTCTTTGGCACGCCCTTTCTCGGCGCCCCTGCTGCTTCCGTAGCAGCCATGTTCTCCTACTTTGGTGAGTGGTTCAACCAGGCAAAAAATAGCCACCTTCTCGAGATGATGCAGCCTGGGGACGCAAGTTTGCGAGAAATCCGCTCGGACTTCATGAGACTTGTGTCCGCCATCAGTCCGAACATTAAGCTGTACAGTTTCTATGAGAATCATCCCACCGACATCGCAAAAATGGCAGAGGACTTCATAGCCAAACGCGAACCCACCGCTTTCGGAGGTCGTCTTTCCGGAGCAATCTATGATCTCATGAAGCGGGCTACGGGAGAGAATAAGATCGTCGATCAGCAATCAGCCACGCTCGCTGATGCCATTCATGACAACTTAGTTCTTGCGGCCAACCACAGGGACCTTGTCAAGTTTGACGATTTCAAGGATCCGCGATACCAAATGATCAGAGATCCCTTGAAAAAGATCATTCACGGCGCTGCCCTTGTCACCAAAAATCGACTGAACTCGACCCGGGACATTGATCCTGAGACGTTGAAGAACATCACCGAAGCATTTGAGAGTGCTTCCCCACCTCTTTCCAGGAAGCGCATGTCTCAGAAGTTCAGCTCGTCCTCGTGGTTGCCGACGGACAAGGATTTCGTGAGTTGGCTCTCGGGCGATGCCGAATCTGAAGGTGGTGAAAATGTCAGGCGTGATGATTGGCTGTGGATATGCGGCGCCGAAGGTCGCGGCAAGACCGGTGCCACGATCGCAGCGCTCGAGCAGATTGACAAAGCCATCAAGCCCTCTGAAGCTACGGTGAGGCATGACAGTGGTAAAGGTACGCAACCGTCGTTTTAGATCGTTGAAGGTGGCTAAATGGGCTAATGACTTATAGCGCCTGTATTGCTGGCTTACTATTTCTGCAATACCACAGCAGAACCCTCTACGGCGGATGAGGTGCTCAAGTCACTCATTCTACAACTGATCCAGAAACAGCCGCTATTAGCATCATATGCGAAACAGTTTACAAAACGGGAAGGGCGAAACCCTGTGCCAACTTCAGTGGAGAATTTGTGGCAGAGCTTGCAGGATATCCTATCGGACAACACTGCCACCAGCAAGATTTACTTCGTAATCAACAATCTCCATGGACTGCCACCTGAGTCGGACGCCACCAAGAAACTCTTAGATTATGTCAGGTGTGACATCCAATCCGCAAGCGAGAACCATCCCGGCCGTGTTGTAGCGAAGTGGATGTTCACCAGTCGTAAGGAGAACAAGAGCATCAGCGAGGCTGTGCAAATGCCAGGGGTCCGTCTTATCGACTTGGAAGATGAGAAATATGCAGATCAGGTGCAATTAGAGCTGCGCAAACATGCCCTGAAGAGGGTAGAGATGCTCGGCATCAGCAAAAAATACAAGAAGGACTTGGCCTACTTCGTGAGTAGCCTCATCGGCAACAGAGCGCTGAACACCGGCTGGATCGACCTGACTTGCGGTCAACTGGAAGAATTACCTGAAACGGAGAACCCTCTTCAGGTCCGGAAGACGCTAAAGACCCTTCCTCGTCAGTTGGACGATCTCTTGGATGAGGGCTGGAAACAGATATTTCGCGCGAACCCTCACGAGGCCGAAAAAATTGAGGACATGCTGCAAGCTCTGGCACTTACTTTTGAGGCCCCTACCCTTGCCGAGCTGGCTGTGCTTTCTGGTTTCCCAGCAGACGAACAAGGGACGGAGGAGCTTCGCGACCTCGTTCTGAGGTGCAAGTCTTTCCTTGCGCTTGACGATGATACGGTGTACTTCAAGAACTCGATCTTGAAGCCACATCTCCTCCGACACGCTCAGAAGATTCTGAACATGCCGGAAGAGGAGATTAGGTGGCTCCATGGTGAAATGGCGCTGCGTTCGTTCTTGCACTTAATGGAGCGCTTCGATATACCGGGGCAAACCGAGGGTGCAGCCGAGAATGGAGGCGAAAAGGCAGCAGATCCGCCACTACCGACACCTTCGGTTACATCAGCCGCGCCTGCAGTGGACGAAGAGCAAGGGCCGACAGAACCTCATGAGGAAGCAAAGGCTGGAGAGGTGGACGAATCAGAAGAGGATGATGGTGATGATGAAAAGTCTGAAGAGGGATCTGAAGAAGACGAAGACGAAGACGACTCAGATGAGGAGTCCGAGCAAGAGGAATATCTTGCACTGCCTTACATGGTGAAATACTGGTTACATCATGCCAGTAAAGCGACCGTTGACATGGCGGAAAGTCTGAGTCTCGAGGAGAGTTTCTGGAAGCCTGGATCCGCCATTCGCCGTCGATGGATGATTCAGTATGACATGTTAACGGACAAATTTGACGGGTTTCCATTTGAAAAGTGGACTACTCTCCACGTCGCAGCCTCGGTAGGCTTCCGACATCTGGTATCAGCCCTCATCAAGAATGGCTACAAGGGTGAGATTGATACATACGATGATTTCAAGAACTGCCCGGTAAGTCCCCCCTTTGCGCCTAGAACGATAAGGTCTTCTGACCCTCCTTCAAGCTTCATTTGGCGGCATGGTATGGCCAGCCAGATATCGTTGAAGAACTCATCTTGAAAGGCGCAGAAGTGGACGGAGGAAAAGAACTCAATGTACAGACGCCATTGAGCATGGCGGCGCAAGAGGGGGCTACAAAAGTTATGTCCATGCTCTTGGCCGCAGGGGCAGACCCAAACACCCTGGATAACCAGGTTGGACCTCCGCTCAATTGTGCTATCATGTCGGGAAATTTCGAAGCTGTCAAGATACTGGTAGAAAAGGGCGCCAAGATCTCCAAGGGCTCTCTCGAAGGCAGCCGCACATACATGGGACCGCTCAGTAATGCTGCTAAGTCGCCTGATTCTGCTGCCTTTCGGTACCTTCTGGAGGTCGGCAAAGATGTATTAACGACGGAGGACTACGGCGAAGCCCTCAAGAGTGCCGCTTACTATGGAAACCTGGAGACCTTACAGACGCTCCTGAGCTACGACATTAGCCCCGGAGACCGCCAGCAAGCTTTGAAACTTGCCTCTAACCAGGCAGAATGGGAGATTGCCCGCGTGATACTAGACGCTTATGCTGGTCTAGACTGCAACATTCTGTTTGGTCGGTTGGCGACTACGCCGGATGATCAAGGAAAATTTCTGAATACTGCGTGGCGCTATCCGGACGGAAAGATTTCCGCGGAGACCCTCAATCAAGCGCTGTATGAGGCTACTGATAACGAGAAAGAAGGCACGGTCAAATATCTTTTGGAAACCTGCAAAACCGACCCGAACGCCTCTGGCGACGTGTAAGTAATGTGCCATCACCAGAAGCCAATGTTGACATTCACAGCTTTGGAAACGCTCTTACTGCGTCCGCATATGACGGCACCTTAGGTATCCTGAAAATGCTTCTGGATGCTGGTGCACGTATCGACTTCCCGGGAAGCTGGCCACTACAAGCCGCAGCACAGGAAGGCCATGAAGACGTAGTCAAAGAGCTACTGGCACGGGGAGCCGACGTCAACGCCTGCACTACCACACCGCATTTCCAGCAAGGCACAGCGTTACAGGCAGCTTGTGAAGCCGGGAAAGTTGCCATTGTCCGACTACTTCTCGAGAGTGGCGCCGACCCGAACCTTGGGGCCGGAGAGCTGACCTGTCCCATACTCTCTGCGGCATGGAAAGGAGAGCGGGAAATTTTGGAGCTTCTGGTCAAGCATGGAGCTAAAGTGGACCTCTTCGGTGGGCCTGACATGTCTACGCCTCTCATCAACGCTACTATGAACTTGCCAACCGCGTCCCTGGAGGTTCTTGTCGGAGCGGGTGCAGACGTCAATGTTGCGGACAAGGATGGCGATACCGCGCTCATCATGGCCGCTTTGTATGGAGGTGAAGAAAGCGTCAAGTTTCTGCTTGACAAGGGCGCAAATGTGCTGGCAGTCTCGCACAATGCCGAGCAAGGGCGCGATGGCCTCAACGCACTGCAAGCTGCGTATGAAAGCAAAAGCATGACTTGTATGAAGCTCTTGATCGATCGCGTCTCGGAACTGCTGAGCAAAAGCCGGCGAAAGCAGGAGGCGCATGAAGCTGAGCACGCTGCGGCGAAAGAAGACAGAGAAAAGCAGAGTCTTCCTACTCCGCCAGACTCACAGGCTGGGCCGACACAAGATCCTGCGTCTCAGTCGGAGAAAGAAGTGGTCACGTCTTCAACTGAGAAGGAAGTGACATCCTCCACACCAGCTGGTGCAGACCAAGGCGAACAGAAGGAGTCTACTCCTCCTACACCGCCCGAGTCTCAGACCGGGTTATTGCTTGATTCGTTCCTTCACTCGAAGGAAGAGAAGGTCAGCTCTTCGACTGAGCAGGAAAAGACATCTTCTAAGCCAGCTGGTGCGGTGCAAGGAGAACAAAAGGGGTTGACTCCTCCACAGCCGCAGGTCTCACCACCGCATGATCCGTTGCTTCACTCAAAACAAGAAGAATCCAACGCTTCGACTGAGAAGGAGATGACATCTTCCACACCAGCTGGCGAGCCTGCGTACTCCCCACAACCACTACCAGTCGTACCTCAGCCTGAGCATGCTTCATCTGTCTCATCTCCTTCGCTCGAAGATCCGGTCCAACCAGCTTTTGTACCGCAAATTCGATATGACGACCTCTACGCCGCCACACCTTCTGTACAATACGTGCAGTACGCCACATACGTGCCGCAGGCCATGCGGGCGTCTTCAGTCCAACCTACCCCTACGCCTCCAGCAACAATGAGATCGGTGTCTTCACAGAGCGAGGGCGGAAATCCATTCAGCCTATCACGGAGACCAGTAGCCCGCAGACCAGTAGCATCAACATACGGAGCTCTTCAAGCTCAAGCTGTACCGAAACCCATTGATGGCACGCAATACCAGGCCTACAGACAAAGCTCGTACCACGGTACATCACCGTTCTCGACACCACCGAATGGGACGCAGCAGGCTGACGATAGTCAACCACAACCGCAAAATAACGGTCAGCAATACAATACGACACCAGGAGCTACTCCAGGGTACAGCTCGTACCCAGTGTTGGAGGCCTCAATCAGCAACCCCCAGTATGAAGGCGTACAATATGCTCCTCCCCAGGAGACGAGTCAGTTCAGTCCAGCACCCCAAACACAGCCGCAGTATACGCAAAGTGGCCAAATGATACCGCAGTACGCTGCCTCACGCCAAACACAGCCGCAGTATACGCAGAGTGGCCAAATGATGCCGCAGTACGGTCTTCCACCACCACCCCAACCTCAGCCTTCCTCATCTCAAGTATACAACACAAGCATGTATCCCGCGCCGGCACAGCAGCCTGCGCCCTCCCAATACAACGGAAGTCAGTACAGCGGACATTATTCGGCACCTGCAAGTGCACCCGAAAGTGCATCCGCGCCACAACATACGGCTCCTCATACGGGATACGTGCACCACCAAGCTCAGGCGGGACATCAGTTAGACGAGTTGAGTCCGCCTCCGGGGAATGGAGGGCAACCAAAGCAAAGGTCCTCTCTCAGTATGACGGCTCTTGGGGCCACGATCAGTAAGCTCGGCCGATCAAGTAAATAGTCTCTTCTTTCCTTGTTAGTCGTCGCATGTTTGGGCACTGCTTTTACCATTCTCGCAGAGTAATTGGTTGGTTGGACCGGCCTTCGAAGCTGATTGTCGTTGATTGGGCTTTGTAAATTAGCATTTTGGATTTGGATTTGGCTTTGAGATGCAACTTTCATCATAGTACTTGTGTCCGTCTTCGTTCATTACAATTATTCAATATATACTAGGAATATAAGGTCACACTGCCAGCAGCCTCGACCAACATCCGTGGATCCAACCCACATTCAATCCAAAACAACACCCCCTCCGCCGCCACGAACCACATCAACAACACCGTCCCCTCTCCACCGCCACAAACCACATCAACAACACCGTCCCCCTCTCCGCCGACCTCCCAACCTAAACACCTCCTCCCACTCCCCCATCCCGCCCCCGCTCTGCCCACCCCTTCTCCCCCGTCTCCTCAACCTCACGCCCTCTCCCGCATCCCCATCCACACTTCCCTCATCCCCAGCCCACCCAATATCCCCATACTGTATCCCCGAACTCGGATCATCAGGGTCAATCTCTCCGAGTTCAATTTTCGTAAGTATCATCCTCGCCAGCCTTGTAAACAGCTCTTCCACCCCTTCCCCAGATAACGCGGACACCTCAACCGCAACCGGAATCCCATTCTCGCTCGCCCACGCACTCGCAACATCACTCGGCACCTCGGCCCCAAACGGCGCAACCGTATAAGTCGACTGTCCCGGGACCGGAAAACCAGACGTATGCGAGCGCAGCGAACTCGACACGCTCGACGGCGTAGGCGTCATTGTCGGCGTCGTAGGCGCATTCACATTCCAACCCTCCTCCTCTCTTCCCTCTTCCCCCCTCCCACCCCCAGGCTGATTAACATCACACTTATTCCCCACAACCAGCACCACCAACTCTCTACTCGCCAACGCCCTCGCGTCTCTCAAAAACGTATCCAATCCCTCGAAGCTCCGCCAACTGGAAACATCATACACCAGCAACGCGCCCGCAGCACCGCGGTAATAACTCCTCGACACACTGCGAAACCGTTCCGTGCCCGCCGTATCCCACAATTGCAGTTTTATCCGTTTGCGGGGCGATCGAGAGCGACGGTCGGGGATGGAGATGATTTTGGATGCGAATTCGACGCCGATTGTTTGGGAGGTGAGCGGGCGGAAGGTCGAGTGGAGGAAGCGGTGGAGGAGGCAGGATCTTGAGTGCGGTTAGTGGGTGTGTTTGTGTAGGGAGGGGAGGGAGACACACTTTCCGGCGCCGCTGGGACCGAGGAGGATGATTTTCGCGAGGTAGTCGTACATGCTGCCGAGTTCCTTGTTGCGGGTTTAGTAAGAGTATGGGGATGGGTGCGTAGTCGCACCTACTTGGTTCGTTGTCGCTGCTACGGTCGAGCTTGTGGATGCGCTGGCCGCGCGTGTGCGACCCATGATTGCGCGGTATATGGACGTGAAGGGGCTTCGAGGGGTGGTTGGCGGGGAGGTTCAGAGGTGTTTATTGAGCTAGATACAAGTCAACAGAGGAGGTGTAACGTAGGCGTTGGACGAGTGCTTGGCTTATCGCCCTTGTGCAGGTGAACGGGCGGGTTGGGCCGCGGTAACGTTGGGAAAGCTAGCCGTTTTGGGTAATACTTTGATTGCTGGTCTGTATGGGTGTATGGATTCACGGGCTCAGCAAGATGGAGTAGGAGAGTATCGATTATTGTCAATAATGTGGTGCTTTACAAGACTATCATAAAGTTGGAAATACCGAGCTTTCTCTGTGGGAGCTGTCCGTTCCCCATACATACGCCATGCCTATAGCTCCCAAATATGCCTGCTAGGAAAGAGCAAAACCAATAAACCGAATCGTAAATCATATATCTGTCTCGTCCCGCCAGATCTCCACCTCCCTGTTCTCCAGCTCCTTCATCTTCTCCTCGGGGAAGATCGTTTCCGTCGGCAACCCAGTCTTACCGTAGTTGACCACTGGACCAATCGTACTGTTCCACTGGCTCTTCCTCTCCATGAGTGTGCGGATGGGCTCGCCGACACTAGGCCTGCTGATGCCAGCGTTGGTTACTGGGTGGCTGCCACCGCCGGGACCACCTGGCCGCTTCGTCTGCTTCTTGCCCTTGCCCATGTTCCTATTCCTCTTAAGATAGGCAGCGTTGAGCTGGTTGTCAAGGTCGTCGGCGATGGTGTTGTACTCTTGCTGCGCCATGCGCTCCTCTGTGAGCTCCAGGAGCCGCTGTTTCCGCGCCCCGTTGATGATGGACTGCTTGCGGAGCTCGGCCTGTAACAGCCGGAGCCTGGCAGCTACTTCGTCGTCGAATTGCTGGTCATAGGCCATCTGTGACTCGTCGGCGTCGGTAATCATGCCGTAGTGTTTGAGTTCCATGACAGCCCGCTCCTCGAGAGTTGCATAGTCACTCCTGCCAAGCTGAGGAGGTGCCTTCCAGCCCGGCTGCACAAATTCGCTGAGTTGCGTGGCAGCGGGGAGGGAGTTCATGTTGACTGTGTCCGCGGGCGCACCTGCTCCTTCATCAATGTCCATGGCGTCGCCGTTGGTAGCACCGTTGGTGTCATTTGTCGAGTTAGAGCGCCCTTCTGGTCGCAATAGACCCAAGAGCCGAGAGAGTATCGGACCGGCCGAAACAGAGTCGGTGAGGAGCGCCTCGTCCGATATGTCCTCATAACTTCCCCGTGCTTCGTTTGGCGGGGGCCGCATATCGTTGGCGCTGCCTTGGTACGCAACCCCATCTTCGTCCGCCCATATCTCTTTGTAGTGACGCAGCCCACGCCGTGGTGGCACAAACGGTGTCACTCTGTCACCCCTCTCTTTGAGAAAAGCCATATCCTCTTCCGTCAACGGGCGAATGAAAGGCTCCACGTAATTAGCAAAGACACCAGCAGTCACCTGTGAGGCGGGCTTTGCGTTGGAGAAGTCCTTGTCAGGTGGAGTCCCAGGGGTGAGGTCGTGTAGGTCCGAGGGCGGGTACTGAGCCACGCAGTATATTGCCTTCTTCTCTTCCTCTGTCATTTCCGGTGTCACTTCTCTAATATGATAGATTGTGGGGTCGTCAAATGTGGAGGGATCTGGGCCAAACGTCTGGTATTGGGGAACCATTGGGGCAGGCGCCGGCTGGTGAGAAGTGTCTGACACGCTGGGTGAAGGCGCATCTTCTGCCGCCGCCCCTTTCGCAGACTTGGTGGGTTGTGAGGTGGGAGACGATGCGGTTGGGGATGGTTCTGTGCCCTGTCAGAGCCTGTACATTCTCGCGCAGCGAGTAGAAGATACCTTTGTTAACATCGACCCCGTCCTGGCGGGCCATTCCATGTGCTCCTACGGCGGGCGGGCGGTGCTCGTCCGGCTCACGCTTTTTGACCTTCTTTAACCTGTGTCTACGCTCATCATCGTCTTTGTCCAAAGTTCTGTCGCGTTCTCGCACGCGGTCCTGTGTACTCCTCGGCACCTGGCTCCGGTTCTTCTGCAACTCCCTCAAAAGCTTGTCCGACTCTTCTCCCCGATGCGTCGCGGGGTCCAGGCATCGTTTCTGTATACCATCGCACATGGCCATCAGGGCGTTTCCTGATGGGATTTGCGAGGCCGAGGTTTTTGCGCGCTCCAGAATGTCTTCGAGGGTGGAATCGATGTCCTTGGCGAGGGACCGCGTGGAGGATTTCAAGTAAGTCGACATGGCAGGTTCGGCGGAGCCTCGGACAGTAGGTGGCGGAAGAGGTGTGGTGTTTCGGCTCCGTGGGAGACTTAGAGGCTTCGATTGAGGCTTCCCGCTCTTGCCCTTGCTGCTAAGGGACGGCATGTCCGCGCGGGAGTGCGCCGTTGAGGCCCTGACGTTTGGTGGCTCTGGCCAGTTGGGGTCAAGTTCAAGGGTCCGGGGATGTCGTAAAAAGAAGAATTGGCTGAAAGAAGCTTCAAGTCACGAAAAAATGCTGGTACAAGAACTCCTCGCTGTTTGGGTGCGGTGTCGCGGGGGGTGTTTGTGATGATGAAGTTGGCGCTGTAGCAGCATTGATGTGGAGATGCACGCGTGGAGATGGCCAAGCTTTCTGACAAGCTTTGGTCAGTGCGCGCTAGAGAGACTTGGCAAACGCAACCCAGATCTCGACCCAACCTCCCCTCGTCATGATCGTAAGTGACCTCGGGAGGGACCCGCCCGGTCTTCACTGAAGGCCTCTTGCGCCTCACTCATGCCAGCCACACCATCTGAACTCTGCATCACGACCCCAGCATGCTGCGTCGTCTCGCCCCCTTGCTGTCGACCGCCTGCCTCTAGCACCCCCGTCTGTTATTGTGCTACCCCACCGTCGTCAGAATGAGCAGTACGTCATGGACGGCCTCTACCCTCACCAACACTGACTCCTCCCAGCGGCCGAGGACTTCGGCATATTCACCGTTTACTTCCCTGAACCGTCCGAACGAGTCACTCATCGTTTCGAAACCCTCCCAACCAATGTCTCGTTCCGGTACATAGAGCGCAACAACATCCAAACCCTTTCCCCAAAGAATCGGGGCGACCGCATACCAGACCCCTATGGCCTTCTTTACGTCCCTGATCTTCGAACGGACGAGTGCAGAGAGCTAGAGGAAGAGCATGTCCCGGCCAATGTCACGCGTGTCACAAACCTCCCGCTGGGTGAGAACTACGCCCTCGTAGCGCTTGCTCCCTGGTTTTCGCGGAAATGCATGACAGAGTATTTTGAGAGCGCGAGGGTACAGCCTATGAATGCGTTTCTGGTTTATCAGCCCGGTGCGAGCACTGAGCAGCCGCCAATTGCAAACGACCCTTCCTGGAGCCTCGATGACGGTGGAACGTGGAAATCGGCCAACAGTTTCCCAACCTATGCTATCGCACCTGCCAGCGGGGCCATTATCATGGACCAGCTAAGTCAGTACTCTGGAAATGTCACAGACGTTCCTTATGGGCAGGAACTGGCTTCGGTCCTCGAAGCAACGGACTATGTGCGGTTATGGACTAGTATCGGCACTGGTGAGTTGGTTGAACCCGAGTGGTGTCTTGAAGCAGCTGAAGCTGATTGCTGCAGACTCTCCGAACAAGCTTCCCCAAATTTGGGTTTGGATCATAGTCGTCGCTGTCATGCTCCTAGGAACAGCCGTGTTGACCTCCGTAATGATGCACGTGATGCAGTTACGACGGCGAAGAGATCTCCGGCGTCGAATCATGCGTGGAGAAGTCACTCTGGATTCGCTTGGCATGGGAATGAAGACGCCTCAGGAGCTCGTCAACAAGCTGCCTCTGTATGAGTACCGAGGGGATGAAACGCTCCCACAACCGTCATCTCAAGCGCGCACGGGAGATCAGATTCGAGGATCAATGCACCGTCGTTCTTCAGCTCCGTCCCTTCCTGCACCTGCGGAACGCGGCCTGGACGCACAACCGATGTGCGCCATTTGCCTCGACGACTTCGAGGTTGGGGTAACACAAGTGCGCGAGCTTCCTTGTCGACATATCTACCACCCCGAATGCATCGATCCACATCTCACGCGGAGCTCGCTTTGTCCCTTGTGCAAACAAACGGTTCTGCCCAAGAGATACTGCCCGAAGAATATCACACAGGGCATGCTCCTTCAGTACCGCGCTCAACAAGGCCCTAGGCAGCGTTTATGGTTCGGGAGCTCCCGACCAGCGAATTCTACCCCAGGGACATCGGCAGAAACTTCAACAGAGAATACTCCTCCAACTGCATCAGCACACCAGACACCACGCACATATCCGTCCCTCGGAAGTCGTCTGGGCGGCCGTGCCATTGCCGCAAGGAGAATCTTCTCCGCACCAGAGCGTACTCGCAACCCTGTTCCGGACATCGAAATGGCCTCTACGACTCAGCCCGTGACCGATAGCAACACTGTCTCATCTACCACCACTTCCCAGCCAGCGCAGACGCCTGGAGAAACGAGTCCCAGCAACGACTGCCACGACTCCTCGCCGCAGACTCGACGTGAGAGAGCCCGTCAACGGGCTATGCATCTCCTTGGTCGACCTGCTGGTCGCGATGAGGACGAGGAGCGGACTGGCCCGTGGTGGAAGCGGGGATTTAGGAAAGTCTTCCCAGGCTTTACTGTGTGAGTCTTCCCTAATTGCAGCTGGTTGATCTTGTCTGCGGCCCCGTGGTGTTTCCGCAAAGTGTGAATACTTTTGTTTCGTGTATGTAGTGCTACATGTAGGGGGAGTCAGTGGCTTAGGGCTGTGGATAGGTGTGGGCTTACCCTGTTACCTGTGTCGTGAGCGTCAATTCGAGAGCGTCAGACTGTAGGTTGAGGTGCGAAATGATTCGTGTTTCTGCACCCCCCTGCGACTCGCTCACCTTGTAGTATAGATTCGTCGTTCAATACCAGAATTTCATCAATCGCCTGTGTCTGCGGGTAAGGTGGCAGATAATGAATGGGCGCGAAGTGCCCGGGTTCATTGATGTTTTCTACAGCAACAGCGTCATCTCTAACCCCCTGGTATGTTCGACACTTCAGAATTCGATGCTTCCAGCCTTGCGAATACTCCAGCCTCGCCTCGAACAGGTGTTTTCGACCGCCTCCGCATACCGGAAACGATGCGCCACAACATGCAGGCCAGGGTCTCCGCCCGCGTACCCAGCCTCGCATGGTTGCCTCCACAAATGCCATCTTTTACACCTTCGCTTTGAGTCCAGCAAGAGATGGAAGAAGATCCGTTTGACTGGTGGTACAGCGCCCAAATTGACGAGAATGAAGAAGCAAATTACAAAGCTGGAGAATGGCGATTCATCACCCTCACACACGACGCCCACTCTCAGCATCCTGTCGTCTCGAAAGAAATTACGGCCTCGGACGTAGACGCCTGGGTCGACGAGCACGCAAATGTACTATAAGCACTTTCCACACCCTGCAAATCATGTCGCAAGATGCTGACGATATCTTAGAACCCGGCACAAGTCCCAGGAGTCAGTCTACTGTGTGTTGTTGTGGATCTGTTGGCATCAAGACGACGAGGCTGAACAGGAAACAGGATCGCTCAGCACAAGAAACAGAACCTGAAAAACATGGACAAATTGAACTACCACTGGCTTCCGTTTCGTGCAGATCATTTCAAATCCATCTTCCGCCGTCTGCATCTGCCCATGCAGTATTTCCACCTCCGCACCAAGGGGGGAGCGCATGCAGGCGGTGCCGCCTACCGTACCCACCGCGACGCTTCCGGACGGGTAGAGCGAATGTGTACGTTCCCTGGGCTTCTTTTTATCACCTCCACAATACGGCACAGAAACCGCACCGACCAGCTCTCACATACGCACAGCATTCGTCATCCGCGCGGCCAGCAGCTTCGTAAACCGATTCTCCGCTCCCTGCGCCCTCGCCATGGCCTGGCACGCCTCATCCCGTCGTACAATCGGCTTCATCGACGGCATCTCCTCTTCTGACATCTCCGTCTTATCGCGGACCCTAGGAACTCTCACGCACGCCTCGAACAGCCTTGCGCATCCGCTCACGGTCCCCGAAATCTTCCTCCACTGCATCGTCGTCAATCTCAATGAACGAGTGCGCATCCCCGCCGAAGAATCCTTCTACGACGAAGAAATCCGTACGGGGTTGAATATCGTTGTGCTCGCGCCTGGGGCTCTCGAACACGGAATCTGGAATTGGCGGTATGAGGATTTCCAGACAAGTACGGCGCGGGCGAATAAATACGCCACGACTGTTGCGTATCTAAAACGACGGTTCAACTTTGCGTTAGGTGTCACGAAGCGATTGTTAGAGGTGCTGGAGGAGATGGAGGGGTATGATTATGTTGAGGAAGGTGTAAAAGAGATGTTGTCGGTCCAAAGCTGGTCGAGGAGAGAGAGGTTGCTGAATAGGAAGATGGCGTTAGAGGGGCATGAGCACCAGTGTGACTGTATGCAGTTGCGGGTCAATAATCTGATATCTGTCGTAGGTTTTCAACACTGCAACCACACAAACTCACTGACAACTTTGAAAACCCAGCTCTACACAATCCCCACCCAACTCTCCGCCCGCCAATCCTCCCACCTCTCCCGCATAAATCTGCGCATCGCCCACGCCGTCCGCACAGACTCCATCCCCGTCCGCACCATCGCCTATGTAACCTTGGTTTTCCTCCCCGGCGCTTTCGTTTCCTCGATCTTCGGGATGAACTTCTTCGACTACGAGGCGGAGACTTCGCGGCTCCGAGTTTCGGCGTCTTTTTGGCAGTATTGGGCTATTACAGTGCCGGTTACTTTGTGCGTTCTTTTGCTGTGGAATGTCTGGGTGTGGAGAGAGAAGAGGAAGGGGAGTGAGGGGGCGGGAGGGGGAGAAGGGTTGGCGTGGGAGGGGGATGTGGCCGAGGAGGTAGCGATGGCGGGAAAGATTTGATGGGGTGAGGTTGGATAGGAAGATGCGGTAAGGGTCGTTATGATAGAGTAGATACCTTTAGGTCTTTCGCGTCTCCGGTCGAGCTACTCTTGTCCTCCCTTGACATCCTTTGTGTCAGCCTGAGTTGCGAGGAGGGCGCCCGAGGCACGCGATCAACAGCACCAGAATGGAAACGCGACAAGACGTCTTTATTATGGCTACGAGGGTAACACAGACGGTAAACCTCTAGCTTTCCTGACGGGCGCAAGTACTATTAACATCTCTCGAGATACACTACATCAAGCCCACAGCCACCATGTCCGCCCGAAAATGAACCAGATTAGGGCGTCGTCTGAAAGCATCCAGCCCGTCAACCGTTACCACTGAGGCTGTGGGATTTGCTTCCGGTCCCAGAGGTCCATCCCCTCCCCAAATGTCTTCGCATTCCTTTTGATCTTCCTCTTCCTGAGGTTCCTCGATGGAATATTTATAGGTCGCGTCACCACAATTGATGGTTTGCCCGCCGGTGACTTTCACAACGGTGGTACCCGCTCTGTTATTGTTAATGTGAGACCTTGCGACTCCTGTAACAAACCGTGGATGACTTCCACGCTTGTTCAATATTTTCAAAGGACTGATTGTATTGAGGCAATGGTAAGTGTCATGTCTGCATAGGTGTTATCTACGGGGCATTATGGACCCACCCGCCTGCGGTATGTCTTCACAAACAGGCGCATAACCAGCATTCAAGCTGAGAGCGTATAAATACGGGGCAGATACTGTAGACCTCTGTTTCGAGACTGCATATGTTGACGAACGGATACTGATCGGCGAAACGTCGGGAGTTTGACGCAGCGCGCTAGGTAGTACTCATACCAAACACAGTATAGCGCCGCCGGGCTAGCGCTTCTCTACGTCATGGCGAAGCATCTCTTGCGTCCACCATCGACAATTGCCGCTGTGCATCGGAATTACAAAGGCCACCGTTCTAGCTCGGCTTTTGAACCTTTCGCATGCACCGCTTTAACCAGTAGCATCCATTGCCGCAAGGAACGGATAATAACTCGGCTGCGATTGGAAGAATTATGGGTCGGCACTAGGCATTTCAAAGCAGGCAAAAGACAGAAAGAGCCATGGAGGCGGACAACTCACACGTAGGATGCGGGGTCCACTCCTGCCCTCGCCGACGAATGGTGATGTCATGGTTGTGGCAGGAGGCAGGAACTACAAGTAGGCCTTGAGAGCCGCCCGCCACGACGGCTTCTGCATTCTATACCCCCAATCCGTACTCATGGCGACTTCAATTCTCTCCAATATTGCCGACAGGACCAAGGAGGCCGTGGCCTCGACATCTTCGAAGAAGACGGCACAGTTTGCTAGTGTGACGAAGGACGTGCATGACGGAAACTCGACCATTACATCCGATTATGGTGTCAAGCAGTCGAACACCGACGACTGGTTAAAGGTCGCGACCGGGGATAAGAACGGCCCTCTGCTTCTCGAGGATCCCTTTGGACGAGAGAAGGTTGGTACTGTTTCAATTGGCCTCCTGTCGCAACGCTGATTTCCACAGATTCACCGTTTCGACCACGAGCGCATCCCCGAGCGCGTTGTACATGCTCGCGGATCCGCTGCTTTTGGCAAATTCAAGCTGCATGAAGCTATTCCTGAATTGAGCAGCGCTGGAATTCTGAATGATACATCACGGGAGACTCCCGTTGCGGTGCGTTTCTCGACGGTGCTGGGAAGCCGTGGTTCAGCAGATACCGTCCGCGATGTGCGTGGTTTCGCCGTCAAGTTCTACACTGAAGAAGGCAACTGGGACATCGTGGGCAACAACATCCCCGTGTTCTTCATCCAGGACGCCATGAAGTTCCCCGACGTCATCCACGCTGGCAAGCCAGAGCCGGACAACGAGATCCCTCAGGCCCAATCAGCGCACAACAACTTCTGGGATTTCCAGTATATGCACCCCGAGGCCACTCACATGTTCATGTGGGCCATGTCTGACCGTGCCATTCCGCGCTCGTACCGCATGATGCAAGGTTTCGGTGTCAACACCTTCACTCTTACCAACGCAAAGGGCGAGAGACACTTTGTCAAATTCCACTGGACTCCCGAGCTCGGCGTGCACAGCTTTGTCTGGGACGAGGCATTGAAGATCGCTGGTCAGGACCCCGATTTCCATCGCAAGGACTTGTGGATGGCCATTGACAGCGGCTCGTATCCTAAGTGGAAGTTTGGTATCCAGGTCATCCCAGAGGGCAAGGAAGACGACTTCGACTTCGACATTCTGGACGCCACCAAGGTGTGGCCAGAGGATCTTGTCCCTATCCGTTACATTGGAGAGATGGAGCTGAACAGGAACCCCGACGAGTTCTTCACTCAAGTGGAGCAGCTCGCATTCTGCACGTCGCACATCGTGCCCGGCATCGGATTCTCCGACGACCCTCTCCTCCAGGGCCGCAACTTCTCCTACCAGGACACTCAGCTTTCCAGGCTCGGTATCAACTGGGAAGAGCTCCCAGTCAACCGTCCCGTGTGCCCTGTCATGAACCACAACCGCGACGGCGCCATGCGGCACACCATTACCAAAGGAAAGGTCAACTACTGGCCCAACCGATACCAGGCTGTGCCGCCCACAAAACCAGAGGAAGGCGGCTATGTGGATTACGCCGCGAAGGTCGCTGGCATCAAGGCGCGCACCCAGAGCAAGAAGTTCAGGGAGCATCACAACCAAGCCGAGATGTTCTTCAACTCGATGGCACCTCATGAGAAGATGCACATCATCAACGCTCTGGGCTTCGAGCTCGACCACTGCGACGACCAGGGTGTATACGAGCGCATCGTCGAGCGGTTGTCCGAGATTGATCTGTCCCTCGCCCAGCAAGTCGCTGACATGGTCGGCGGCGCTGTCCCCGAGCAGCAGAAGCGCCCGAAGCACAACAAGAAGGCCAAGGGTCTTTCACAGACGGAGTTCGCACCCTCTACTCCTACCATCGCCACTCGCATGGTCGCCATCCTCATCGCAGACGGCTATGACCCCGTTGCCTACAACGGCATGAAGGCCGCACTGTCCGCTGCAGGCGCTCTCCCCTTCACCATCGGCATCAGGCGCAACAAGGTCTATGCCGCCGGCGAGGAGAAGGGCAGCAGCGGAGGCGTCACCCCCGACCACCACCTCGAAGGCATGCGCTCCACCATGTTCGACAGCGTCTTCGTCCCCGGCGGCGCCAAGTCGATCGAGACACTCCGCAAGACAGGCCGCGCCGTCCACTGGGTGCGCGAAGCCTTCGGCCATCTCAAGGCCATCGGTGCGACTGGCGAAGCCGTCGAGTTCGTGCGTTTCGCATGCGACCTCCCAGGTCTGGAGTTCTCGGCGTCGTCGGCGGTTGTCGAGTCGTATGGCGTTGTCACGGCTGCGCAGGTGGAGCCGCATGGGTTCAAGGAGACGCTGAATATGGCGAAGGGGGCCAAGGACTTTTTGAGCGCGTATGCCTTCGCCATCTCGCAGCATAAGAATTATGAGCGTGAGTTGGATGGGTTGGCGAGTATGGTTGCGTATTAGATCAGCGGCTGGACCGCAGCATGTCGATGCTTATAGCGTGTAATGGATTAATGATATCTTGATGTCTTTGGATCAACTGACGAGAAAAGTGAACACTGATGTTGCGTGGAATTGGTTGTATGAGCTCCAGGGTTGACTACGTCCTTTTAGCGTTTTCTTGACCTTAAGAAATAGTGAAGTGATTGTTCTGCTGCTTTCGTTGCTTCTGCATAGCTCTCCATCGTTGAGCGAGCGGGCAATAAGCACTGTAGATGGGCCTGATCGACGAGGGCATCGAAGCTGTAGCTTTCGGCTCACCCGTTCGGAGGGCTTCACTGCTGTCGATACCGGATCTGTATGCTGCTGGTGAAGACGAGTAAGCCATGAATCCAAGGTGGTATGCCACGTGTGCCCTTGTGTTGTTAGTATGAAGCAAGATGTAGAAGTCGTCATGATCAGCAATTACACTGACGAAGCATGACAGAGAGGAGCCCGGTGTCGAAGTCATGCACGGTCAGTGGCTGGTGGGCAACGCCAAGATATCACAAAATTCGGATATCAGGGTCTTCTTTTGGCGACGTGAATGAGAAGAGGGCCCGGCCTTTCAACAGAAACTTTTTAATATATGAAGTATTGCAAACTGGTAAGATGAAAGTCTTGTGAAGTAGTAAGACAGGAAGTATTGTCAAATAGGAAGAACTCCAAGATAGGGAGTATCTCGAAAAATGAAGGGTACCATGATATGAAGAAATCCAAATTATGATAGATTCAAAAGCATCTCGAAGCCGAAATGAACAATGTACAGATATTAGAAAAAGAGAGATCCGACATTTGAAGCAAGAGGGATGAAAGATGCCAGGACGAGAAAGTAGGCAGGATCGCTGCCGCCGGAAGCAGGTCCGACTTCAGCAGATAGTTTGAACACTCGAGGAAGCAAGATTTTTAAGCAAACAGTCTGAAACGAATCGAGGGGAGTATCGAAGATCATGGAGCAGGCCGTCTATGCCATCGGCAAGCGAATTCTCCGAGCTGACGCCGGAATCAGAGAGGGGTTGGGCAAACTGTCTGAAATAAAGCGAGGCTGTATCGAAGATCTTAGAGCAGGCCGACTATACCGCAGCAAAAACCCGCTTTCCGTCAACTTGGGGAGCGGTATCCGCAAGGCGCGGATACATTCATAGATTCGATGAGTTTATCGACATGGCTCGTGATCGGTGGCTAATGCGAGCTGTATGTATAAGCCCATGACTCCTCTTGACGAGGAGGGTCTGTGTCAGGATCCCGGACGTGAACTGCATCGTGGCTTGCGCATGGCGGCCAATTAGCAGAGCTGCAAGGTCTCTAAGTTTGTTCTAGGCGCATGTGAGAGGATGACGAAAGTCCAACATGGCGCTCGGATTCGCTGTTTGAGGGCGAAGGCGTCTGCTTCCTCGTGTGATTGAGACTCCACTGCCGTTTGATGCCTTGGCGCTGCACTGGCAGAGGGCTGCGTTTGTAACATCAGGCGACGTTTGAAGATTGGCGTCAAGGGATAGACGCGGAAGTCGGCGCGAGGAAATGACACGCTTGGCGGCGCACGTCGTACCAGGTTCAAGCCGCGAAACTTCAGGATCATTGCTGAGGCGATAGTTGCAGCCACATGAGCAAACGGAGGGCCATAGCACTGCGTGTCTTCCAGCGCAGTGACGAGGCGTCGAGGTGACGGCGTGGTCGCGTAGCGGAAGAGGCTGGCAGGACGACAGGTCTCATCAGGCCACTTCAGGACGCACAGGAAAAGGGAATGGTGATGGAAAAGGCGGGCGACACTTTCACCCCCACACATGACCCTGAAGAGAACCCCGCATCTGGAGCTAGCGCAGAAGGGCGGGATGCGATGGGAGCACCCGCGGTGACAGGTGGTCTGTCGCGCTGCGGCAGGAGTCGTGGATACGGGCAGGTTGCAGCCGTGGTACGGGGCCGTGTTGGGTGTTGAATGGAAGAGGTGAGGAGAGAGAAAGAGAGTGAAGTGGTGCACTTCCACACTTCCACATGCAAAACCGCGTGCGCGCCGTTGAAAGCGGCCTTGTCTGATGTGGGATAGCGCGGCGCATAATGGTGAAGGGGCGGACGTTGACAGGTCGTGTGGGCCGCGCAGCTCTTGGCCCCACCAGCCCTTTGCACTCCTCTGCGCCTCCCCCTCGGCCTCTCCCTTTCTTTTTTGACGACGACGAGACGTGGTGGACCTGATGCAAGGGCGGAAAACGCAAACGCCTCCGGCCCCGGCCCCGGCCCCCAGCACTTGACCGCTCGCCGTTGGCGCCATGTGTGCGCAGCTGGCTCATTCTCAGCAAAACGCAGGAGACGAGGCCGACTACAGACACGTCTACGAGGTGCAGGTCGTCGACTCGGCCGCCTATCACAGGACCATGCTAGCTTAGGGCTGATTCCGACCGTTGCACGTCGAGCAGCGGGCGGCCAGGAGTTCAGGACATTCCTCCCGGCTAATACACTTCCTGGGCTGTCCGTCGCGCGTTTGATATCCATGGGATACGGCTTGCGGTTATTGGCAACAGAGACGGCTGCCAACGCGGGCTGCCGGAGGTGCATATGCTGTGTGTAAATGCAAAACGGTGCAGCAGACAGGGACAACAGGGACGCCCCGCCAATGCCCGCATGGAGCCAGACATGGGATGGGCCCATGATGGACCCTGGTCGTGTACCTAGGCGGCTTCGCGCAGCTCAACCCACCTGTGCAGTACAAACAGACTGGGACAGCCGGCAGTAATCTCTTGAGCTTGCTTGCCAGAGGCCCGCCTGCTCGGGCGACCCCAAGTGCCCTCTGTTATAAAACCACCGCCGGCCCTCCCTACCTACCTATACCCATTCCCAATTCCCAAGCCCACCCCCAATTCCTCCGCCCTGACAGGAACCACGCTGCCTCCTCGCCGCACTCTGCAGCCTGCAACACCTGCAACACCCGTCTTCCCTGTCTCCGCCTCCTCCTTGACTCCCCAGCACATCCGCCGTCCCCAGCACATCCTCCCGTGCAAGAGAAGACAGCAAGACAAGCTCAGCGCCCAACTCCGCCGTCTGCCAATCAGCAACCTTTTGAGGTGCCGCCAACACTCGCTTCCAGAGTCCTCGCAGACGTCGTCTCGTACCGGCAGACATGTGTACCAAAGTCGTGCATATTTACGGCTGTGGCTGCAAACACTCCGAGAAGGCACCATGCGCGACCTCAAAACGCGCAGACTGCCGCACCGAAAACATCAAGCAGGTCAAGCACGACGAGAAGTGTGATAACTGTGAACGTTAGCTGGTATGGTCCACCCCATCGTACCCGTCGCGCGTCACACCGTCTGACAAGTGTTCTCCAGCAGTCACTGGTGTGTGCCACCGCTGACTTTATCCGGAACGACCCCCATGACTACCTCGGCCATCCGACTTGACCTCATCGAACTCGCCATCGACCATGGAATCCAAAGAACGCGGCGTCTAACGGACTGAGGCATACCGATCGCGACCTAGAACCACCAGCACCAGAGTTGCATATTACGGCGTTAACGGGTACAAAAGCGGGCGTTTTTCGGGCATTGCACTTCCTTTCATGGGCCATAATATGTCTGGCGTTGGGTTACAAGGCCGGTCGCATAGCCGCAACCTCATTTCACTCTTGGCGTTTTTCTTACATGTTACTGGCTTCCACGGTTCTTCTCTTCACCACCCTGATACCAGAAGAAGACGGACCATTCGCATTTCTCGCCCATTTGGGTTTTTCATTTTTGCTGCTATGTCCAGCCGAACGCCCTGCCCTACGCCATGGGAGGAAGGGGGTGCGATGTAGGAACCATCAGACAGAACAAGCAGCTCGAATCCTTTGCATCGAGCTGCAGCCGGCTTTCAAAAAAAAAACACATTAATCCACACTTGCGCGCACCGTCCGACCAACCCTCCGTGTCCAGCTTGTCAAAATCCTGTCATCCAAACCAATGAGTCCGCACAGATCTACCTGCCCGAAGGTGATGATGAGTTAGGGCTGCAGCTGCAGCACCGTTTTTCGCCAATCGCTCTACCATGCCGCTTACGGTCTGCCTCAATCACTGGAGACGCTTGGCTTCTGGATGACCGGGAAGGAGTGCATCACCTCATCCTCAGGGCTGCGAGCGACCCATGCCAACGACCTCATATTGGCCGCCGGTTCCAATATTGCAGCCGCGGCGATTGCGCCTTAGCACCTGTAGGCGAGGGACTGGGCATGTGGGTGTCTGGACCTGCGATATCATAGGGCGAAGCGATATCAGCATCGTGTTGGCTGCCATGCAGCTCATACCACTGGCGAGGCTGACGCGGGCCCTCCCTCACGCCCTGGATCCATGCTGAGGGTCCACAACGGTGCTGCAGTAAGATGACGGCCATGCCGTGATCCTCCCGCTGCTGCTGGAACGGCCCGTTAGCCACTCTTACGTGTGAAAGCAGGGCTGGCGCGCCTCCTGCGGGGAAGAAGGTTCTGACAGAAGGGGGATTCGGACTCTGACAGTCGACCAGACCATTCAATATGATGCGGTACAGACAATAGATGAGATGCTTTACGTTTCATGTGAGGACGAAGCGGAGGCTGCCTGTTTGGGGGACGTTGTGATCGCCAAATAACCGAGTATGAAGCGTATAGCAGACGATATATAGCTCGGATGACCTACGTTGGTCTGCCACGGCATCCCCTGCTTCCTTCCAGAAGACCTCCTGTGCTGACAACCGGGGTTCAACAGTGACATGTGTTGGGCTGGACACCTGGACACCCCGCTTCATCATCTCAGTGGAGTTTTGGAGGAGACAAACCCTGCCCTGCATCAACGTTGCTTGGCTTTCATTAATATACTCGCCTTACGGTGCATGCACCCTAGCCGCAACGGCGCCTCTCGTTCGCTTGTGTCTATCTCAACAGGGCTCTCGCCTTGTCTGCAATTTGTCTGCTGCATGCTAAGATGGGCTGCAGGAGCGCCATGCGGCTCTGTCCCAGGCTGCTTTGCTCCGAGTTCTTTATTTGGATCTCGTTGACACTGAGTCACTATCTTGCTCTCGCAGGCAGCGTGCTTCTTGATTGTAGATCGGATGCCTGCCCAAAGGAGGTGATGTACCCTTCCCGCAACAGGTACCGAAGCCGCGATCAAGGTTAGATTCAGGTCCATAGACAAACAACGCGCGACTTCAAAGTGAGATATGCCTCGTAGAGATTTACCGGGCAGTGTACATTGTTGTAAAGTGCATACCAGCCTCGAGAGCGAGACATTGTACTACACGTGACGCGCCAAGCCTTCGCTTACTCAGGTGGGTCTGTGACGAGCAGATAACGGCAGCCACGACGTGATGGATGTCCAGCAATGTCAATTGATATCAACTGGGAAACGCTCACGGGTGGAGCAGACGGCAAGGCTCGGGCAGAGGCCATCCGAGAATTCATCCATGATAGATTTCAGCAGGTGACCCTCCCGCGCTTTATCCGCTCCGTCCGCGTCCACTCATTCGACTTCGGGAGCGTGCCGCCCGAAATCGAGATCAAAGATATTTGTGATCCTCTACCCGATTTCTACGAAGAAGACGAAGATTACCCAGATGGAGACGACACAGAGAGCTCCGGTCATGAAAGCCGACGTGACCACAGCAATGAACCCCCGCCTCGTACGGTAAAAGAACGCAGTATACCCAGTGCCAGCACGATCGGTCTGCGGCCTACACTGCCTCTTGAGCAGTTTGGCAACTTTCTACCAAGGGCATCCACGCCCGGAATCCCAGGGGGCACGTCGAACATCAACTACTTTCATTTACCTCTGAGCGCTGGGCTCTCTGGTTCCACCACTCCTCTAGCAGCGGTTGCTGGTGCTCGTCTTCAGGGATGGCCTGACCACCTGAACGCCCGCCCATCGACTCCCACTACTGATATGCGTCTACGCAATGTAGCATCGTTCGGCTCCTTGACATTGACCCCTCAAACGAACCCGGAAACTCTCACTCGGCCTTCCTCACAGCATCAGCAGGAGGATCCTCGGAGAAGTCCTGGGGCAGCTTCGTCAAGGTCTCAGTCTCAGCATGGTTCTGCAAGAAGTTCGTCGCCACCGTTGCGTGAAACTAGCCCGGAGGACATACAGGTCGTGGCCCATGTTCAGTACTCCGGCGATATTAGACTGTCGCTCACTGCGGAGATACTACTCGATTACCCCATGCCAAGCTTCGTGGGCATTCCGCTCAAGTTGAACATCTCGGGCTTGACCTTCGACGGAGTGTCAATCCTGGCATACATCAAGAAGCGGGCCCATTTCTGCTTTCTGTCGCCCGAGGATGCAGATGCATTCGTTGGCAGCGAAACAAATCTCGAATCTCCCCAATCAGAGGTCAAGCCTGCAAGTCAGCACAACACGCAACGTCCTAAGCTCGGCGGACTGCTGGAGCACATCAAGGTGGAAAGCGAGATTGGTGGGAAGGGCGATGGCAAACAGGTTCTCAAGAATGTGGGCAAAGTTGAGTCGTTTGTTTTGGAGCAAGTGAGACGCATCTTCGAAGACGAGTTTGTCTACCCTAGCTTCTGGACATTCCTCGTTTGAACATCGCGATCACTCTAGGCCGCCCCACCTACGACCGAGACGAGTAAAACTTCCCATGCAAGCTGCTGTGTAGCAAACGGTTTTTGCCAGTCACCTGCAGCCTTGCATGA
Organism: Sporormia fimetaria CBS 119925; assembly: GCA_010093795.1. Taxonomy (NCBI): domain Eukaryota; kingdom Fungi; phylum Ascomycota; class Dothideomycetes; order Pleosporales; family Sporormiaceae; genus Sporormia; species Sporormia fimetaria. The sequence continues at coordinate 863,211 of MU006562.1, forward strand.
GCCAGGATCAGAAAGGGCAATAGCAGCGATGTATGATGCAAGTGGAAAAATTGGACAATGCAGTTAGGCGACATGCAGCCGTCAATCTTTTCTTTGCACAACACTGTACGCTCCTGTCAAAAAACTCAGACAGGCACCAGCTCGCCTTGACCGTGGCGTTTCTCGCTCGCGAGGTTCCACGAACACAAGTCTCCGCTCTCGGGGAGGGTCACGTTACATCGTGGAGCGGGTGTAGCACAACAGGAGTGTCTCCAGCGCACAAAACGTGAGCTGTCATTCCGGCCGGAAGCAGGCACAAGAGCGGGCGAAATTTTGGCAGGCTATTATTAGGGCGACTTTGTTGCTATCACACACATGCTTACAGCGGAAATCAGGTCATGTCTGCACTACACTTAAAGCACACGGAAAGGAGCCACTTCCCGGTTGGGTCTGCAGGCTGCCTTCGTTATCAGTTCCCATCGGGCTCATGTCGGGAGGCCGCCCGCTCGCTATCGGAAGAAAACCACGTCTCGCCTGGAATCCGTCTCATGTCACCCGATCCATTCAGAGAACCCCCCCTTTGCATGGCTCGTCATGTGCACTGCAGTGTCTCCTCCTAACGTCCCCTTTCCCGCCTTGCATGCTGCCCAAGTGATCCCGCAATCCCAGTTCCCGACACTATGGCTCCGCGCCTCGTTTGTAGCCTTGCGTTCGTAAGCCCTCGCCGCCAAACCACATGATGGCTCAGTGCTTCAAGGACCCCTTCCACGTCAGTTCAATGTAGAGCACGGCATGGCCAACATGATGCAACTCTGCGACCGCTTTTGAACGCCTGCAGCGCGCTTTTTGAGCGGACTGTCTTGTCAGGGCGGGGCAGTCTTGTCGACGCGGCACTATGTGCGCTGTTGATTGCGAGCATGTGTCGTCAGATGAAAATTGATTTCAACAACCTGCGAATATGTGAGGGGGACTATTCTTAGAAGAGGGGAAAGGGGGCTTTGAATGATGTACATGAGCCTGAACAGGGCGAGGGGAATGGCGTGTACATGAGCCAGTGTATTCGCGGCGTGTTTATTATCACATATAGGTTCATGGGATATATGCCATGGATCAGTTTTGGTCGAGCTGTATGCAATATATCTATCCTGCAGCACCGTTGACGAGCAGATTTCTTGAGATCTTATTTGTCTCGCATGGTGTATCTGGTGGTTTTGATTTACATGGACTTGCGATTGGGTCAGAAGGCGGATGTGGTTCGATTCGTCACAGCTGTCATGTTCATCACGTGACGGTGAATGGCTGCTGCCTAGGCCATCCTCTTGACTCATCTTTCACCGAACTCAGTCTTGTAGATCTATGCTCTTTTTATAAGGACCAGTGGTAATCGATTGTCAATATAACTTTCTCAAGCCGCTTCTCGACATGCGTGGCTCTGTCACAGTGCCAATGGCGCGGTCAATCGCGTCGTTTGCACAATTGAGCACTCCGATCATTGAACGGGGCCTCGACATCAGAGTAGCTCACAACAGAGGCATAATGTGGAAAGAAATACGTGTCGACACTTTGGTCGTTGACGACCCCTCGAAGGTTATGTCATACGCTTGGCATCACGTTACTGTCCGGGGTTGCCCCACCATCAAGTTCAGGAGCTGAAACAGCTCCCCGCTGACGACACTCAACAAACATCTCCAACCCTTTACCCTACCTACGAACCTCTACTCTCTCTTGAACTACGCCCTATACTGATTGCGACACCCACAGTCGCGATGTCTTCCCCTAAGCTGCAGTTCAGCTCTATGCTGCTGCCATGTCTTATCCTCTTGGTCTTCTGGGCTCGGCCCACAGCTGCCTTTGGCGCTGGTAACATTGCATCTATGTCTAAGATTGAAGGCCAGAACTGGCGCCATGGCGATATCGAGGATACGCTGCTTAATCTCATGATTTCTGTAAGGGCGGGGAAAAAGTTTAGCAAAATGGATGTCAAGAGAGTGTACTTTGGAAATTGGCTGCGTAAGCTTCTCTCTGCTGCTTTCATATGTTACTTTGGCTTACAATCCATCTAGGTGATTACTCACAAGCTGTCGACGTACGTTTTCCCATGCCTGCCCATAACACCCTCGCGGTTATGATATACTCGATGCTCATACGACATAGGTTGGCACTGTGAAGTTTGTCTCTGCAGAGGCCATTCGTATCCTTCTTTGGGTATTCGGATTTCTGAGCTTCGGCTATGGAACCAAGGAGTTCGAAGTCACAAGGGATCGCCTCGGCTGCTACAGGCCGGAGGAGCACATTGACAATCCCAAGGTGGGTTTGCCAGGCGCATCTCTTGGGCTAAGCTGACAGCTACAGGATTATGCCGACAACATCGACGCCCGCGACTACGACCGCCGTCTTCGAGGTCCGGTTGACGAACGCCGCGAACTGAGTGTCGACGAACGAAATGGACTGAAGAACTACATCGCTTCGGAGGATTTGGGCATTGTCACATCGGCAGGCATGGTGCGTGACCTCCTCCGACGTTGCATCGACCTTGGTCGCCGGTCTGGTGGACGCGGTGCCGACTTCCACGAAGCGCTCAGACTGCTCGGCACCGCCCTCCACTGTCTCGAAGATTATTCTGCGCACTCCAACTACACTGAGCTGGCCCTCATTGAACTTGGCGAACGCAATGTGTTTCCTCATGTCGGTCGGCATGCCCAGTTCAATGTTGCAGGCGCACGAGGGCCCGTCTATCCTATTGTCACTGGCACATTCGGTGGAGTCGACTTCTTGCATTCCGTCATGGGCGAGGTCTCCGATAAAGCAACACAGTCCGAGATCCAGGAGCTGGAAGGCGCCATCTCCAATGCCAACAGGCAGAAGAATAAGAGCATGATTAAGGACCTGCTCCACAAGCTTCCCGATGGTGTGTTCGGCGGCAAGGACGAGGCCAGCAAAGTCGACGAGCTCGAGGATCAGGCGAACGCCGCTGCCATGGGCAACATGCACATCACGCCGAAAGAGCCTGAGGCGTTCACTCAGCAAATGGGTGAGCTCGTCAGGCAGATCTATCCCGTCATGGAGTTCCACGATGAAATCATGCAGGGGATTTCCGAGTTCATGGAGAACATTCCCATCCTTCCCGATCTCATTGAGCAGCTGCAGGAGCAGGTGAACGTCTTCGTCTTCAGCCTGCTCGCGCCCTACGTCCTGCCCATCATCTCGCAAGTCAAGGCTGAGCTGGAGACTGGTTCATCCGAGGTCATTGCCAGCTCCCGCGATAAGCAGCACATTGTTTTCCACGACGACTACTGCACCGACCCCACCCACAGCATGTTGTCCAAAGATCATTTCAGCAACGTCCTAAACGAGCCTGCTGGCCGCATCGCCTCGGAGGTGCTCAAGTGGGTTGTACCTCAGATCGTGGAGTGCTGGGACGACAACGGTGTCGACGCGGAACGCACCATCCACCGCATCGTCAACGGCGTGTTCCATCACCCCGCCCTTCACCGATATGGCGAGGACGGCGCCGCGGACGGCCGTATGATCATGTTCCGCACTGTCGAAACCTGGTGGCATTCGCTCTCCGAGCGTGCCAAAGATGACCTTCGCGACAAGCTGAGCCGCGATGGCGTCGAGCAAGGCCGCAACCACAAGGAGGGTGTCCACGACAAGGGCCACGGCTGCGGCAAGCCGCTTGGAATCGCTAACGACTTTTCCGGCATCATCGGCAACAAGAAGGGCAAGAAGAACGACCCCTTCCAGAATGTGAGCAATGAGGCCGGAAAGATGGCTGGTGAAGCCGTTGGCGGGGGCGCACTGGGCGGCATAGTAGGCGGCCTCGTTGGTTCCATAGGCGGAAACCTGCTCGGAGAAGCCTTCAAAGATGAAGAAAAGAAGAGTAAGAAGAGCAGCAGATACGATGATGACGGCTCGTATACGCAGTCGTATTCTGAGTCTGGGCACCATCAGAAGAAGTCATATGGCGACTCTGAGCGCTATGGTCGTGCGGATTATCACGAGACGCAGTATCCTAGCGGTGGCCGCAAGGAGGAATACTCACGCTATGAACAGGATGAGCGGGGTGGCTCGTATGGCTACCAGCAGACTGTTGAGACGACGAGCTATGGCAGTACTGGTGGCTACGAGCGTCGTGAGGAGCGCCGTTATGAGACTGGCGACCAGTGGCGTTCGGAAGAGCGTCGTGAGGGCTTTGATGGCCAAGGAGATTACTACAACAAGGAGAAGAAGTGAGTTTTCCATGTTCCATTCATGATATTCTCACTAACACTATCTCAGGAAATCCGGCAAGAAAGACAAGCATGGCAAGTACTCCGAAGACGAAGACGACGAGTCCGGCGACGACTACGAGAAGCGCGCAAAGAAAGAACGCAAGAGGCGCGAGAAGGAAGAGAAGAAGAAGTACAAGAAGCACTCTGGAGACGAGGACTCCGAGGATGAACGTCGTAAGCATCGGGGGTCTGGCGAGTACCGTCGCTCGTCAAAGGAGTACCGCAAGAAGAGTAAGAGCCGCTCGCCTAAGCGTCATTCGGGCGGTTATGGCCAGGAGAGACGGTATGGTGAGCAGGAGAGTCATGGGGGAAACCGGGGGTATGGGGAGGAGAGGAGGTATGGTGAGCAGCAAAGCTACTCGGGTGGGTACTCTGAAAGCCGGGGATACGGAGGGGGTGAGGAGTATGGAGGACGACAGGAGTACGGTCGTGGTGGAGATGATGGGTATGGTGGAAGACAGGAGTATGGCCGCGGTGGCGATGATGGGTATGGGGAGAGGAGACAGGAGTATGGCTCTGGCGGCTATGGCTCTGGGGGATATGGCGGCGATGATGGGTATGAGAGGAGGTACTGAGTGCTGTGATGGTTCTTCTTGCCTTGCCTTGCTGCTGTTAGCGGGCGCTGGATAACCCCTATGTAGTGTGCTTCTTGCTGGTGACGGATGGTGCGGGTTATTGGTAGGAATGAAAATTGTCTCCTCTGACGAGTGTGCTGGGGCGATGACGCTGTGAGGGTCGCTGAACAGGTAAATGAACTTAAGTCAGCCACCCCTACACGAATGCACAATACCGCTTGCAGTCTCGTAGCCGCCCACAGAACACTGCTTGACATCTTTTCCGGGATATTCATTTGCTCCAATGCATGCGGATGGAGAAGAAAACCAATCAGACTCCCGTTCCCGGAAACGCTCCCTTCTTGTTCAACACCACCATCGAGTGCTCCCTGGAGATATAACCCTTCATCATACCCTGTAGTAACAATCAGCAAAAACGCACACTCTCTCCAAAAATACAAGCGGAGCACCATACCTTATAAATCTGATTCGCAATCAAACACTCAATCTCCTCATCCTCCAAGTTCAACCCCTCTCCCCCAGCCCCCGAACTCATCCTCAACGCCGCCGCAAACCAACTCAACGGAATCCTACTTTTCCTAATCCTGTCCCTCTCCGTCTGCCCCTCTTTCAACTCCTCGTACCCGGCTGCCAAAAACACTTTGCGGAGGAGATTGCGTAAGGTGAGGTCGCGGCCGCGTTCGAGAGTCAGGTAGATGCGGCGACGCACGAGGGCGTCTTCGGCGGCGGCGAGGGCGGTGTCGAAGCCGTGGAGGTCGCCGCGTTTGATGCAGGTTACGAGGGGGCCGAAGATTTTTTGGAGGCGGGGGTAGGAGGATAAGAGGAGCGGGGTGGGGATTGTTTGGGCGGTTATGAGGCGGGTGGGGATGAGGTAGGTGAGGATGCGTCTGGGGGTGTTAGTTTGGGTTTATTGGGAGTTTGTGGGAAGTTGGTTGGGGATGTGACGACAGCCTGAGAAGCGGAGATAGGCATGCAATGGTGAAATTCGTCACTTACTCTTGGTTGCCCAAGGATTCAGGGAGGCATAGGTTCCATGCTTCTGTTAGGTGTTCTTCGGCCTGGTTGGTGTTAGAAACTTGAGAAGGGACACGGGACAGTGCCTCACCTTGTTGTAGTCTTCTTGCAAGAAAGCAAGAACTCCTACGTAGTAGTTGTAGGTCACGCGATGAGCCGCCGGAAATGCTTCGAAGGATGGCAGGTCTGACTGCGCATTTATCGATCGTACAATGTTTTTTGAGAGACTGACGTTTTTGAGCTACATGCGAGTTAGCCGGGTCGTGCTCCCCCCAAGCAGCAGTGCTTTACCTTGAAGTATGTCTTGAACTGAAGGTTTGCCATGTAGTAAGTGCCCCATTTGCGCGACTGGCTCATATCGGGGTTCCTATCATTGAGACACAAAGCAAAGATCCGGTTGAATATGCGGGCTGTTTCCTCAAGCTTCTCGCTCCTTGGTGCAGGCGTGGCAATGTCATCTTGCAGCCCCGAATCAAACGTCACACTCTCTTTCGACTTTGCAAGCTGTGCATCCGCCTGTGCTGCAAAAATCCGCAAGTAATTCGCCGTCCTGTACATGCAAACCAGAGTCCATGGTGGGAGCGCCCCATTCGAAGTGTGCCTCAAAAAGTGGTTCGTCAACTCCTTCCAGGCATCGTATACCTCGACGAGATCGCGAGCCCCGAGAGTTCCTTGGTTTCGGGCCTCCTCGGCTCTGAGAAGAGAATGTATTGCTTTCCAGTAGCTCACGAGGATGCCGGGCCATGCTACGCTCTCTTTCTGGTTTAGTCTGTATCCGCCATACCTCAGTGCGTTGCGGATATCTTGTTCGACTGTTTGAAAGTTTGAGGCCCGGTGAAACTCATACAGGCGGGCTGGGTTGTTTGGGGGAGGGATGGGACTTAGGAACTCTGCAACTGTGAACGCTTGTTGCTGTGCATGCGCGAGTCTGAATGGTTCAAGTGCGGCCTGCATGTCAAGGGGTCGAGCTGGTGATGCTCTGGTTGGATGAACTGAAAGGCGATTTGAGATGATTAGATGGCAAGACCACACCCGACAATAAAGTTCGAAGCTGGAATTCGTTCTGCAAGCTCGTTGAGTGTCGTAGATAGTTGGGGATGCGCACACTAGTGAGCTCGCACGTGAATGGCCAGAGACCCAGCCAACGCACGAGCCACCCTTGGCTCGGGCTAAGCGAGCACACTCCTCGATTTTGGTTCTTGCGACGAGACCAACAACGTCCGACAAACTAACCTTCCAGCCAAGCAGCAAAGGTGCGTCGCGGGTTTCTCTGACTTCACATAGGTCGCATTGCTAACAAATTGCGCAGATGGGTAAGCATTCACTACTTCCTCGTCTCCCACGCAGACCAGCAATTGCAGTCGAATTCGCAGCCATCCTTCGTCACCGGACAACACCATCGAACTCTAGGACCTGATGGAAAAGCGCGCGAGCGACGAGGAGAGTAGAGGACCCGCGTTATGGAGCATCAGTCGATCGATTTGGATTCGGTGACTGTACTGGAAAAACATCGAGGACCGCCTACTTTCGTCACCTGCCCGTCTCCATGACTGCCGTACCCCGAAACACCGACAGCGACGACAGACTGCAATTGCTGGGAGCGGGAGCGATACATGATGCGAAATACTTCGGATATTGACTGTGCTGCCAGGTCGTCTCCACGAGTACCAGGTCATCGGGCGCCACTTGCCCACGGATGCCAACCCGACCCCCAAGCTGTACCGCATGAGGGTTTTCGCGCCCAACGATGTGGTCGCTAAGTCAAGGTTCTGGTACTTCCTTGGCAGGCTCCGCAAGATCAAGAAGGCGAACGGCGAGATCGTTTCCCTGAACGAGGTCCGTAGACATGTCCCAGAAGAGTCTTCTTCCGCTGCAATGAATGGTATACTGATGGTTATGCCTAGATCCACGAGAAGCGCCCCGAGCAGGTCAAGAACTTCGGCATCTGGATCCGTTACGACTCCCGCTCCGGCACTCACAACATGTACAAGGAGTACCGTGAGATGTCCCGCACCGACGCCGTGCACGCTCTCTACCAGGATATGGCCGCCCGCCACCGCGCCCGTTTCCGATCGGTCCACGTACGTTGACGCCATTACCCTCTGTGAGGGGATGCTGACCCAGTTCGCAGATCCTCAAGGTCGTTGAGGTCACCAAGACCGCCGACATCCGCCGCCCGTACATCAAGCAGCTCCTCGAGAAGAACCTCAAGTTCCCTCTCCCCCACAGGGTCAACAAGACCACCAGCAAGAAGATCTTCTCTGCTACCAGGCCATCGACTTTCTTCTAAGCGTCTTTTCCTTGCATGGAGTGTGGGCTGGATGGGCCGGGGTGATATGGCATTTGGGGGTCTTTCTGCTCGGCTTCACGGATGAAGTACATTAGGCACGAATCAAAATCCCTGGACGTTCAATCTCGAATCAGGCGAATGGCTGTGAGGTTACTTTTGTTGGGATGGTATACCCGAGCTGCGCAGCCGGGTCGCTTGGGCTACAGCAAGTGGGTAAAATAGCAATGAAGGCATGACGGCTGACGATACACTTTTGGCCCAAAAGATACATTGTGTTGCTAGCGTTGATCGCCCCTACATCTTCGGCTTCGCTACCGGATCGCCCTTTGCCCTCACCACCGTATCAATCGGGTTCCACCACGGATAGGCCATCACATTGGTGTTCTCCATGGTACCCGTGAACTTTGCAGGTCTCTTCTGCATGAAAGATTCGACGCCCTCCTTGTTGTCCCTGTTGACCGATTAGTGATGAGTCCACAGCAACTGTACAGTCAATACTTACGGAGTCTGGAACAGCTCATAGATGACCCTCGAATCCAGCAGATGCTGACCCTCCGCGCTCCCCGTATCCCTATACATCAACTCCTTCATCAAATACGTGCTCACAACACTCGTATTCTTGGACACCTCCTCGGCGATCTCCAGCGCCTTTGGCAGCACATCCTCGGGCCTATCCATGGTATACGCGAACAAGCCATCATACACCGGGTCGCTGGCCAGATACGTCGAGCCCGTCGTGATGGCCTGCATAGCGCGCGAGAAGCCGATGAGCCTCGGCAGGAAGAACGACGAACAGGCTTCCATGACGAGGCCGCGGCGCGCGAAGACGAAGCCGATTTTCGCTTTCTTGTACGCGACGCGGATGTTCATGGGGAGACACATGGTGATGCCGATGCCGACGGCGGAGCCCTGGAGCGCGCCGATTGTGGGCTTGCGGCAGTGGTGGATGGCGAGGGTTACGCGGCCGCCGCTGTGGGAGTTTGTCAGTTTGCTTGCTGTCTTCCTCCCAATCTTTCGCTACACCGTCGTCCGTCTTCGCCAACTCCTTTCCTTTCTCGAAAAGAACGAAAAAGACAACTCACCCATCCCTATGCTCATTCGCGGGTTCTCCACCCCTCTGAAACCCAATCTCGAGATCCGCACCCGCGCAGAAAATGCGTCCATTGCCGGTCAACACGATGACGCGCACGCGGTCGTCGACGTCGAACATGGCGTATGCTTTCTCGAGCTCCAGCATCATGGTCCCGGTAAACGCATTGTTGTTCTTCGGTCTGTACAGCGTGAGGATGATGACACTGGGGTCCTTTTCATAGTGCTGAGTTTTGATCTGTGTGAATGGGTAATCGTTGTAGGATTTTGGGAGGGGGATGGAGGGGCGGTGGTTGAGGGGGTCTGTCATTTTGGTTGTTTGGGCGTGGGAAGAGGAAGAAGTGGGAGGGTCAGTCGGGTGGAATATGGAGATACAATGGGGGAGAGAGAAGGAAGAGATCAGTCGGGGTTAGGATTGTAAAGAAGGGATCTGAGGAATGAACGCCGCTTATTGCTCATGGCTTTTTGGAGGCGGGTGAGGAGACGGAGGAGCGCTGGGGTAGGGGACCGAGGTTCGTTCGATTCATGGGGTCTGAGGTGCGTTCCGGCTTGGCGGGTTGGGGCGCGGTGCGGCTGAGTCGTGTGGTGCGAGTCTTTTGGGGAGAGCAGACATCAAAGAACCATGTTTCTCACTTGAGCCCAAGTTGAATTATGTAACATCGTCCAGAAGTATAGTATCCTAATCGTGACACATCCGCCTAACGCCTCTTGCAGGCTTTTTTGCGAATCCAATACTCCCATATCATGCCGTGAATCAAATCTGCCCTTCTACAAACGCCCTCGCCGTCTCCCTAGCAATCCCCAGCCTAAGCAACCGGATCACATCACTCCCTGTAGCGTTCTTATTGAACCCTTTCCGCCAGTCCCAAGCCCTCTTCGAATCGTCAACTTGTCCACCTTGAATATACACTGTGCTATTCTCAATGCTCTGGCCTTCCACAGACCCAAAGTCAGCACTGCCGATAAGAGAGTACTGACTTGACGCCGTGGTGAAATTTGAAGTTGACTTTTGAAGGTGAGACCGAGCGCTTGGTGCATTGCTGTCATGGGCCGTAGCGAGGGTTTTGGAGAGGACTTCTTCGCACTGTGCGCGGATCATGCTCGGTGCGGTGTCCAGATCTTCGACTGCTGCTAGCAACGCGTAAAGATGTTGTAGTGTGAGTGTCCGTTTAGGCTGGTTGACGAAGAGAAGTGCTTCTCCCAATAGAGGGAGTAAGACATCGACCTGGACCACTGTTTCCACTTCTGGATCATAAAGACCGCCGCGGATGCTGGAAGCTGCACTGAGGATGATGACCATGAGCGCGTCGGCAGCCGCGGTCTTGCGAGCAAGCGGTCTATGAGCTGGAGACTTCCCTGGAGATACAATGGCCTCGTCACGCAGGTCGTAGAATTTGCGGATTGTGGCGTAACCGCTGAGATTGGTGGAGAGTAGATGAGCTGCGTCCTGATCCAGACCGGCTAGTGTGGTGAGCGTTTGCTTGGGGGAGGTAATCAAGGACTTCAGGGTGTCGTCCAGCTCGTTCAACGGCGGCCATGCGATAGACTTGACTAGACAGTGAGCAACGAGCTTCCGAAGGACGTCTTGCAGCTTGGCCGCTTCGTGGGCACGAGCGTAGTATAGGAGCGTGTCCCCGTGGTTCTGTGTGTTCGTTCGGAGGTGGTCCGCGTAGGTCTAGCAATATCAGCATCCTAATGTTCGAAAACTGTGATGAGGCTTACCAATGCAATTGTCTCGGCCTGCTTGGCCATGCCCATGTTATGGCAGAGCTGGATGATTGTATCGACCCGTTCTGACGAAACAAGCTGAAGCTTGCTGAGAATCTCCTCTATCCGCTTGTCTGCTTGATGGACGTCGTCAAATCTGCCGAGAACGCGAGCAGCCATCTCCCATCCCTCACGCACGGTTTGGCCATCTGTGCTACGGATCACCTCTTTCGAAGCGAGCTCGTTCGCATAGGCCAGCAGCAGTTCGTCCTTGGTGATCCCTTTACGCTGGTTCCGCTCGTCGTCATTGTAACTCAGGACCATGAGGTCACTGTCGTCGAACTGATCGAGAAGGCCTGCGGAACGAGGCAACCAGTCGCCGCCACGGGCAACCTCAGTCACAGCGGCAGCCACTACGATGGACCAGGAGCGCAGTATGCGCAGCACGCCTTCGATATTCTGGTCGAAAATGCACGCCAGTCCGACTTCATAGCGGTCCGTAGTGTTGAGGCTGAGATCCTCCTCCCCACTGTCAAACACAGGCGCTAAAGATGCCGAAAGCCGTTGGGCATAAGCCTGAACTGGTGTTACATCGACATCGCGGACTCGTTGTGACCTTGCCAGCGAACGCCGACTCGCCGCAAAGCTCCCAGGTGGCGCCCTCTCGTCCTCGCCATCCCACCACACAGTGAGTGCAACAACGGCTTCCACCCAGTCCGCAGCTATTGACATGATCTCCTCCTCGTTGCCCAGGAGCTGTTTATACAGTCTAGTCAAGTTCTCGTATATCGACCAAGGCACCCGGCTTTCTGCCTTCCGACTGGCCACGCTCAGATTGAAGCTGTTTTGGGACTGCGACAGGCCAAAGTTCGGTGCTTGGAACTGTTGCGAGAGGCTGTGTCGGTTCTGATTATCACCTTCGGCGAATTCCTGGAGTTCTCGGAACGCTAGCTGCACGCGTTGTCTCCAGATACTCCAGCCATTTGACTTCACGTCCCAGTCGTCGGAGGTGACAGCAGGGCACTCCTCGATAACACCAATAGCAGCCGTGATGACTTCATTGGTGTTGAAAAGATGGTCGCCCTTGTACCCCGATTCGCCTAGGCCATCTACCACAGCCGTCTCGGCAACGGTGAAGTTGGCACCTCTCAGAAGCTTCAGGACGTCTGCAAAGTTTCCCCGAAGAGCGGTGGCAGCGACAGCATCCCAGAAAGCTTCGTGGGCCGAATATCCGTCTCGTTCGCTCAAGACCGCCTCGATTTCTGCTATGGCCTCGTTGTTATCGTTGAGCCAGTCGAGCAAAACTCGCGGAATAGGTGTGTATTGTTTCGGTCTTGAGCGCGCAGATAGAAGAGTCAGGGCGGATTGGCGCTCTGCTCGAGCAGGCGGGTGACGTATGGCTAGGAGAAGGCTCGCTAATTGCTGGGCATGGTAGAATGCTCCGGTGCTGGCTGTGTCCCGCCAAGTAGAGATCAGGTCTTGCGATACAGTAGCCAGCACCTCTTCCCGGTCGCTAGGACCGCTAGATTCCAGCTGTTCCTGTAGCTTCTCCAGAAGGCGCTCCGTTTCGAGTATCGCATCGTCCGGCTCTTTCAGCTTTACGCGATCGACATGCGGGGCGAGGCTTTCGGTCAAGGTGGGTAAATCGTATTGCGTTTGCTTTGCAGCCGGGTCCACTATTGCGCGATTCAGGGAATCATCTGCGAAGCTATTACGAGAGGCAGCTGATTGGGAGAATCGGTAGTTGCTTCGTGGCCGCGCCCCGGAAAACAGATCGTCCAGCGCGTCCTCCTCTTCTCCTTCTTCTTCGCCATCTTGGTCCATATCTTCCCCGTACATGTCATCTCCGTGCCTAGGTGGACTGCTTCTGAAGCCAAAGGCATTGGTGCTTCGCCCGCGCTGGTCTGCTCCTCGAGGTGCGGGTGATCCAAACAGTCCTGATCCTACGCCATTGCGGGGCGGAGAATTATTCGGACCTTGTCGTCTTGGGTTGAAGCTTCTTGGGTTCGCGTTGCCAAGTTGAAAGCGTGGAGGCGGCTGAGCAGGCGTAGAGGAGGCGTAGTAGGAGTAGGAATCCCCTGGCGGTGGGCCCGCAGGCGTGGTTGAGGGGTCGTTTCGGCCAGGACTGGAGGGAGGAGTCGACGAGTTCGTTGGCACCCGAAACATATCTGGCGGAGCGAGATGTGGGCTGCGAATGGGGTTACGAACGGGACCAGGGGGTATGAGCGAGTGTGAGGAGAGCGGAAGCTGTTCTAGCGTCTATGTTCGCCTGGGCACATGAGAAAAGCTGCGGTGCGCACTGCAAAGCCGCGTATGCTCGGGATAATCGATTGTCAACAAAAGAGCTGAAGCTCCAGATTTCCAAGAAACGCGGGAACGCGCCCTCGGACCGGAGCAGGGACGGGCCGACCGGAGTAACTATTCTCCGATAGCCCGCACCTCAAGGCCACCTCTCCGTTGCCAACACTGCACTTTGGGCTTCCAGCATTTCGTGGATTTCCTTTCAAAGAAAAAATGCAGGGTCAACCCCGACAGCACTTTGGACTGCAGTTCGGCTCGCCTTCGACCGCGTCTCTCGCAAGAGTCCACGGCCCCAACGCCCGCGCCGCGAGGGCGATGCAGCAGCGGGGGCGGTTGGTGTCCCTCTTCGGCCAACCACGACACGCTGCGCCCGCCCCTCTCTGTCTCATGGTTCCAACCTGAAGCTCCGAAGTTGACGACGTCCGGCGCACGCGCTTATGATTTGCTTTCGGCACTCGAGATTGGCCTCCATGATGCTGCATGCACCCCCGCTTCCAGTTGACAACGGCGGATCGCTGCAGGGGTGCGACTTGGTGATTAAGGCACAGTGGGCCGACCGGGGTCTGCCGAGCTGATGATGATGATGTCTGACCCAGCCCACTTGGCTCCAGACGCCGCCTGCGCCCGCCTATGACATGTCCATGAGACCCCCGACCTCTGCAGCGCCTACACCTGAGTTTTACACTCCTCTGACCTGTCTCTTGCTCTGCCATCCTTGCAGTGCCCACTGTCTGCCCCTGTGCGGAGCACATCCACCCTTCCAATGTTTGTTCCAGCAACGTGCTTGACTTGAAAGCTCAAGTGCTGCCGCCATGGTGCAGACCCATGGCCTATGGGCGAAGACGAAGACCGGCAGCAAGGCTGGCTTCGATAAGCTCTACGGACTGGTCGACAGGCTTGGTCCGCCCGTGAACAAGCTGTCTAACAAACTCGGCGCAGAGGCTTTCTGGCCTACCACTCTAGACAAGGAGAGTGATAAGGCGGCGCGCATTCTGCGAAGCTTTTGCAGTACGATGCCATCCGTACCTCCGCGAGACGCCTACTAACATTCGTGAAGAGGATGGCTTCTACACAGATGAGGAGCGGCCCCGAGCAGACGGACCTCAAACAAAGCAAAGAGTACTGAAGAAGATACCTGTCGAGGTGAGTCTCATGGAATGCCCAATGCTTGCTGTCGACCGGACGCCACATCCAAGCAGATTGTTCACCTTATACACCCTATCAAGCCAACTTATATCATGTTGTTCGGTTAGGCAGTGGGCTGATCGGCTCGTAGGTGATACGCAATGCCAAAGGACTGGCCATTTTCACGACGATGCGCACCGGCCTGTGGTTCTCTGGCGCAGGAGGAAGCGGTGTTCTTGTCGGTCGAAGAGAGGACGGAACTTGGTCCCCACCCTCGGGCATTATGCTACACACGGCCGGCCTAGGCTTCCTCGTGGGCGTGGATATCTACGACTGCGTAGTTGTCATCAACACTCAGAAGGCCCTCGACGCTTTCTCGGCGATACGTTGCACACTAGGAGGTGAAATCAGTGCAGTTGCAGGCCCTGTGGGAATGGGCGGCGTTCTAGAGTCTGAGGTTCACAAGCGCCAGGCTCCGGTCTTCAACTACCTGAAATCGCGTGGCTTCTACGCAGGGGTCCAGATGGATGGTACCATCATAATCGAGCGAACCGACGAAAACGAAAGATTCTATGGCGAGAGAATAGGGGTCAAAGACATCCTTGCAGGAACAGTGCGCCACGCACCTTACGAAACACGGATGCTGATGGAGACGCTCAAAGCTGCTCAAGGCGATGGCGATGTCAACCTGTCCCTGTTGCCTAAGGAGCCACCGCCCAGTGATCATGAGATAGTGAACGAACGGCACCTATTTGGTGTGCCCGACACTGAAGACCCTGACCCTTTTGGCGTTCTGGCTCTGGAGAAAGCAGGCCTCGAGATCAGGGAAGCTGGCACCCGAAGGAGACCCGCAAGCGAGCAGTTCGAGTTCAAGCCCAGCCCGACAAGTCCCGTTTACACCACCTTCAGACACAGTCTGGATCGTTCAAGTGTCGGCACGTGGAGTAGGCGCTCTAGTTGGAGAGCCAGCGCGGGCAGCTCTACAACCGACCTGAAAACTAGCACACCGGTGGACATGGAGACACAAACGGACGCGGAGCCACCCTCGCCCGTCCAAGATCACGCTCCCGCCCTGCCCCCCAGACCAACTCACAATTACAGTCCTACGATGACCGACATCCCTGAACATCAGACCACTGATTCCGTACAGGCGGTTAACGAAAAGGCCACTGAAACTACAGACGATGTACGCCGAAATGCGACCAGCGAACCCACACAGGAGAGTACTCCAGAAGACAACGCTCCAAATAGCCAGAAGGAAGGCCACGATTTGGCTGAAGACGGCGACGACTCCGATGACACGGACGACGACGAAGAGCCTGTCATCGAAGAGATCCTACAGGCCAGTGCGCCCCATATGGTCACCCGAGCACGCATCATCACAGTCGCGAAACCGACACCACCTAAACTTCCGGCGCGCAGCCCATTGCGCACGCGCCGTTCAGCAAACTCCAGTATCTCACAACCTGGAGCACACGGAATGGACGAGGCCACTGGTCCGTTGCCCGGCTCACCTGGGACAGGCCCGCCCTCCTTGAGGAGAGGAGGATCCTCTTCTTCGTCTCAGAGCAGCATCTCCTCAATTGAGGGCTATGATCATACATCTGGTAAGGTCAGGGACGATCCAGGCTCAGACCTGGAGAGGGAGCACTTTGATTCTGTTCCATTGTCGCCCACCAAAGCTATGCCCGGCGAGTTTCGCTGAGCAACGATCTTTACTAGTCTTTTGGAATATGTTTTGCGGGTCTCATGGCGTCGTCCGGTTCTTATTTACGCGAAGGGTGGGCAGGCTTTTCACACTGATGTGTTTTGATATTCTCCAATTGTTCTCATGAGATATGTGTATATGATATTATTGGGTAAAGGTTGGCATTTATGGTAAGGGGAATGGGCTTGGGTTGGATATCGCCCTGCAGACGCAGTATAATGTATCGTTGCCCTGAACCACGGATGGTGAAGCTTAAGGAACATTTCACTCTATTCAATCTTTTCAGATTATTTGCACGTTGCTGTGTATGCCTCCCGAGGTCTAGTCCTGCAGTGCAACGGCCAATGCCAAGGATCCGTGCACGCGGGACCCATCAAAAAAGTTCCCGCTCAGAAGCTGCGACTTCAGGACGACGTTGAGAACACACATAGCTGGGCACGACACCACACACCGGCTCGACTGCGACAAGGAAACTACTACAGCCTGAAAACTTCCTCGTATCGCGTCAACCTATAATCATGTCCTCCGGAAAAGGACAGCCCACCAAGAAACCGAAGGCCTCTCCGAAGGCAGTTTCAGACTTCGCCATACTCCCGCTCTCCCTCCCCACCCAGTCCGGACTGCCAGCAGACTGCGCCAACGCAAAGCACTACCTCTACGTCAAACTTCACGAACCATCCCATCCCGATCCCAATGCCGAGCGAAGTCTTTTCCTCTCCAACGTCCCAATCGATGCCAACGAGACAAGCATCCGCGCTCTCTTTACAGAACAACTTGGAGGATCGCGCGTCGAGCAGGTAGACTTCGACACAGCAGTACCGGCTATACCGAACACGAAACGATACAAAGCAGACGTGGTCAAGGGAAGCAATGCACAAGCGGGCAGGAAGAGGAAGCGGGATGAAGAAATAGTCGCAGAGGGTGTGGTAGAAGATGAGGATAGCGCACTCCCGCTGATATGGCCCGGGGAGCTGAGAACGAGTGGAGGATGTGCAGTTGTGGTGTTTGTGGATCGGGCGAGCTGCAAAGGTGCATGGAAGGAGGTGAGGACAGCGGTGAAGGAGGGGAGAGACGTGAAGTGGGAAGGTGGAGGTGTGGCATTAGGATTACAACGTGAGTTCCGGTTTGCAGGGACGATGGAACTTAAGCTAATGGATGCACAGGCTACAAACAACACCACGCCCTCACATATCCCTCAAAGGCCCTGCTACAATCCAGCATCAATGCCTACCTCAGCCAGTTCAACCGCGCAGAGACGGCACGGAATCGTCTACGTCTGAAGCAGCGTTCTGTGCCTGACGAAGACGGCTTTGTTATGGTTACGCGTGGTGGACGGTCTGGCCCTGCACGGCTTGAAGAAGCGGAGAAGAAGAAAGTGGAGTTGGAGGAGCGTAGGAAGAAGAACGGTGTTAAGGACGATTTCTATAGGTTTCAGACGAGGGAAAAGAGGAAGGAGGCGGAGATGGCGTTGAAGAGGAATTTCGAGGCTGATAGGAAGAAGATTGAGGAAATGAGGGCGAGGAGGGGGAAGGTGAGGGTTATGGAGTAGGTTCTGTTGCAGAGAAGAAATGATACCCAGTGAACATGACGGACGGACGTCCTCTTAGGCGCTGTAAACCCCTCTGGCCAATTATCTTTTACCGTCGGCATACCGAAGCTGACTACGGACCCTGGAGTGAAGTCAAGTATGTTCCAATTTGAAGGATGGTTTCAACACCCAGCAAGATTTCTCCAGCTGGTGAAGTTCGATTCTTATTGGATGTGTCGCAATGTCGCACCATAGCCAGTGACATTTCCTCAACACAGTGTCAGATTGGTATGATAAATAGATGTGGTGGCAACCTGATGATATTGATGATTGTTGTGTCTTATTTCAATTGTGTTCAGCTGTGTCCAAGTTCTTTGGCTAGTGTGCCAAGCCAGGTGGTCCCTGCTCGATTGTACAGATCCGACCTCACCAAAGCTCGTTCTATCTGATACACAGCCACAATTGTTTTGAAGGACCAGGGAAGTCAGAATGCACCGCCTCCACACCAACGACTCCGCCCTTTCCAAACCCTGTATTACACCGGTTGTGCCTGCCGCTTTGGCGCAGCCATGCTTACGTATTTTTCGGCAATTCTGGCACATCTTATCAATTGCATGTCCATCTCAACTCCACCCTTCAATCAGCAATCGACTTCCATCCAACGATCGCCTCGCATTGCACGTTGACACAGCCGACCACGTTCCAACACACGATGATCTCCTCCAGAACTGCCCTTTTTTGCAGGTTCGAATGGTGTTCAATGTCCCGCAGCTGACGGCAGCGGTAATTTTGGCTGATCTGCACCACCATCTCGTTTCCCCGCTAAAAGCGAGCGGCAGCCTGGCGGGGACGCCGGGGTCCCTGCTACATCCGCCGCCCTTCAGCCCTTCCGTATGACTCCAGCAGTTCGGAATGACAATGGCCGTCATAAGAAACCTCAGGCAGCCTGCTCATTTCGACTCATCTCCTGCCATTTTGCCCTTCCTCCAACATCGACTGCGAGGGCGCAAACCTGAAAGGCTCCAACCAGACTAGATACCAAACTCCACCGTTGATGCCAGCCATGGAACACCATTTCTGTGACTCTGCGGGGTTCGACTTCACCATGGAGTTTCCTATGAGCCTCAACTCTGCCGAAATCACGAAGCCAACTCAGGGTAACACCGAGACGGCCTTCCTTTTCAGCGACGAGGGCATTGATACAACTTTCAGCACAGTCAATCCTTCACTTGATTCACTAGCCACACACATGTACTCTCTGCCTCTCACAGAGTCAGCATATCCGATCCAACAGAACCTCGTACGCCACTCTCCCACATCATGGCATATGTTGTTGATCGGCTGACCCCTTGTAGACCGTGGATAATACCATGAGCAGTGACCTGTTATGGGACAGTCAGCTTGACTACGTGCCCACATCATTCGGCCAGTATCAACAAGTCAAGAGCTTGAAGCGTACTATCCAGGACGACACCATAGACTATCCTCAATCGAAGCGGCACGAGGGTTTCGGGTGCACGACCTTCTCTTCTCCGCTCTCAGCCTCTCCTTCCGCCACAGTCTCTCAGTCCATGTCGTTATCCATTCCCACTGAGGTCGGGCTCTCTGAAGAAGCAGCAGATGTATGTGCTACTTGGTTTGGCAAGTACGCCATGCTGCCGACGTAAGTAACGCCCTATCTCTACTCCTCCGTCTTTGTTTACACTCAACCTTTACCTCAATATTGATCTTGTTGCTTACAATTTGCAGAGACAGACACATCCACTCTCTAAGTCAGCTTACAGGAGAGTCTGCCGACGCTATTAGAGCATGGTTTGGACAGATGCTCAAGCAGGGTATTGCTGGTCACGATTCCGCATATAAGTCGCAGACAAGCTTTGCCCATTCAGACGAGGCTGTTAACAAGACAACTGTCAATCCGCCGACCGAGACCGAGACAACGAACATTTCAGTGTCTGATACCGGTACGGCGGAGGCCCCTTTGCGAGGCGGAAAGAAGGGCTGCAAGCCCACGACGGACCCAGAGTTGTTGGGCCGTGATCCGAACAAAATCTACCAGTGTACCCGAAAATGCGGAAAACGGTACGGCCGAAAGTGCGACTGGAAGCGAAACGAAGAAGAGGGCTACCCTTCCAAATCCTGGATCTGCAGTCTATGCATCGAGCAGGGGGTCGAGAAAGTGAAGCCATGCTTCAGGAGGTACCATTTCTCTCAGGTAAGCCGCATACCACGCTATAGCTCTGTCGCTCACACATTGCGCAGCATTTCAGAAATATGCATCAGGGCATTCAATGCTCCGCATATGAGGCCGCTTCACTCGTGGAATCGGAGACGGCCTTCCCGCGACACTGTGGTTTCTGCCCTCACCGATTCGAATCGAGGCAGGACAGGATCGATCACATCGCAGACCACTTTAAGAAAGGCAAGTCCATGCTAGAATGGGTCGATGAACAAGATGGAGATACCCATAGCTCCGATGACGGCGACGACGACGATAACAACGACAACTCGGATGACTCGGATGACTCCCAGAACAAGGATTGGTCTGCAGACAACAGCAACTCTGGGAGTGGAATGCCAGATGATCATTACACTGGCGGAGGCTACGGCGGCGACAACGGCGGTCAGGGCGGCTCTTTTGGAGGGGTTGGCTACGGATTCGGCCAGCCCCACTGCTATTACGCTTCACAATCTGGCGATCCACAATGTTCCACTCCAGTGGACAGTGCCTTGGAAAGCGATGGTTGCTCACTCAGTGATGGCGCGAGTCCACCTTGTTACCCAGGTCAACAACAACATCAACACAGGGACCAGGCCGTGGTAACTGGGAAAGCCTCCGAGCTCTCCTATACTGTCGATGACGAGTCATCTCGAGATCAAATCGTAAAGGGAGACGATGTCAATCATCGCTCATCTCTGGACACCTCTCACAATGGTTTCCGGCCTGTGCAGGCACAACGACTTCTCCGTGCTGTACGCAAATCGAGATGGCGGCCGAGAAGTGCGTCCCCAAATCACGATCCCTCGGCACGACTCACCCCGACGGCACTGAAAGACGGAGCTATGGATTGCGCCGACACCGTTAACACTTCCGTTGAGAGTCTTCAGTTCTCTGGCGAGGGTACCTCCCAAGCGTCACAGAAAGGTCCTCTTGGAGAGCGTCTGCTTTCTTCCGTGCCTGATGGGTCCGCTACAACCGCGTCTGAGAGGTGCCTCATCATCGGCGCCGGCCCCCGTGGCACCGCCTACGCCCACGATGCCAATTCACAAAGCTTCGCCTGCGTCTTCGGGGCTCTAGGCTGCCATTCGAGCCACAAGTCTAAGAACGAGTGGAAGCGGCACGTCCTAACTCACTTCAATGATTTCTCCCAGTACGACTCCGTTGTCGACAGTCGTAGGATGAGAACCAGACGTCGCGGCTCTGATGTCGTCGTTCATGGAATGGCCCTCAGACGTTCGAGTGAGTTCAATCGCAGAGATCTCTTCCTGCGGCATATCAACGCAATGCATAAAGAGCCTGGAGATCACCAATCCCTCCAACGACAAAGTCGTGACATTGATGCATTGAGAAAACGCCATTCTGACGGTCGGCTGGCGACAGTGCCGTTACCGCTGCCGCCGCCTGTCTCCGGACCCGATGATCCTCCAAGCCTCAAAGGCGTCGCTCGTCAAAACCATGGATCATTGTCGAGTAGTCTTCCCGCGATTGGCATGGCGTGCTCGATGCATGGTCTCTTCAGCCTGGGTACCGTCGTCAATGCCTGCCTGGCGCTAGTCAATCTGACCCAGAAGCTCTACGAACATCACAAGACCGACGACGCATTCCGCGACTTGCACAGCGAATTGCAATCTTTCCGGGAGTCGCTCTCGTTCGTACAGAAGAGGATGGGCGACGTCGACAATGATGTGCTCTCCTCGTGCAATCAAACGATTGATGAACTGAAGGATTTACTGTCGCAGTACTTCTCGAAGACGCACTTGGTCCAATTGGTCATCTCACAAGATGGCTACAGGAGTCACCAAAAGTTGAAGCTAAGAATGGCGACACTGAGGCTGGCGACACTGAGCGCTCAACTATGTTTGGCCGGCTCTATTTCAACGGTATGTTTATCCGTACATCGAGCTTGAGCCGTCTAATATTGGCAGGATGCGATTATGTCCGAAGGCGAAGGCGATCTTCCACTCACAAGAGATGATGATCCTAAGGTAAATATAAAAGGAGCCATCTGACATGTGACGTTCGCTGATGATATTAGCTGAGTGCGGAAGTTGAAGCCGTCTTTCAAACATGTCTGCCTACGAACTTAACAACCCAAGCAGATTCCAATCTCAGAAATCCTAACACGCGTGACACGAATAGTGATCGGTCAACAGGATTTGTCACCATCGCCCCATGCTCCTCGCCCCGGCGTGGTCCATGGACATCCTCTGAGGACGCGAAACTCCTCGCAATGGTACAATCCAGCGGCCCTCACAATTGGGTCCGTATCTCCAGTGCAATTGGGACCAGAACACCAAAGCAATGCCGGGAACGCTATCACCAAAGCTTGAAACCCTCACTGAATCACGATCCCATTACTCTGGAAGAAGGGGATAAGATCGAACAAATGGTAGCGGAGTTGGGCAAAAGGTGGTCGGATATCGCTCGAAGTCTGAATGGGCGCAGCGAGATAGCAGTCAAGAACTGGTGGAACGGCGGCTTGAACAGAAGAAAGCGCATGCCATCTCCGCAACACCTCAAACCCACCGAAAACTCCTACCTCGAGACGCAATCATTCCAAAGCGTTAGGCTTCTTGGAGCCGGCGGGTTCAGCACCGTTGACGAGGTGGTCCACAAGACAACACAGCTGCGTATGGCACGGAAGACACTGAAGAATCGCGAAGGGACGGCTTCCGAAGAGCTGAGGAAGGAAGTCGAAGTACTTCAGAAGCTTCGCCATCCGCACACCATCCGCCTGATAGGAGCTTTCTGCAAAGGAGATAAGGCATCGCTCCTTCTCTCGCCAATCGCCGACACTACACTCGCTGTATGGCTACAGGACTCCCACAAACAGAGACGTCCCGAATCCTTCGACACCATATCGAAGATGTTTGGTTGTCTCACCTCTTCAGTCAAGTATCTCCATGATCTATGGCCGACTGGCAGACACGGTGATATCAAACCGCAGAACATCCTCATCACGAAGGGTCACAACGATGTTCCTCACGTCATACTGAGCGATTTCGGCGTCAGTTCTTCTGCCACAACCGATCCTAAAAAGGCCCCCACTCCACGTACGCCTCGCTATTGCGCACCGGAAGTGATTTCTGGACTCGAGCATGGCCAACCTTCTGATATCTGGAGTCTCGGCTGCGTCTTTCTTGAGGTGATTGGTTGGACACTGCATCGTGAGAGTGCCGAATGGCTAGCTCTGCGCAAAGACTTCTCGATTCGTGCAGCTAATCACTATTGGGAGGAGGCTCCACGTCTCCAGCGCTCGCTCCGCGAGCTCCAGGACCTGTCCACAAGCGCAACACAGGCAACTGCTCTGCGCACAGTTCGGTCTATGCTACAAGAGGAACCTGGCGCTCGCCCCACGGCCACTATGCTGTCTACCGTTTTTACTCCAGCACCATGTTGCCTCAACTGGTCCAATGGCGACACATCCCACCCCTGTGCTTTGGACGGAGACGATGTGGCTATCAGCGAGGACCACTCATCTTCAGGCCTCAGCCGTGAGGGAGATATGATGACCCGCGACCTGGTGAAGCCTTGGCTTGAGACCATCAACCGCTTGAAGTGGCTTGAGACTTGCTTATCCAGTCATGCAGCATGCGAACACGGTGAAGATGGCATCGAGAGCCTACCAACTCGGCTCATCGACATTCGCCCCGGAGAGGCCGCGAGACAACGCTTACAGCTAGTCAATGGCGCTGATCTCGACGTCTCGCGCGATATCAAGTGGGCGGCGATCGACTACGAATGGCGGGATGACCACATTGTTCTTCGCAAGCACACCCTGACGCAGATGCAAGAAGGGTTCCCATGCGACGTTCTTAGCCAGTCGCTTCAAGATGCCATTGCCACTGCGGACCAACTGGGCCTGAGGTACATCTGGGTCGACTCCCTGTGCGTTGTTCAAGACTCTGCCGAAGACAGAGAGCAGGAGTGCAGAAACATAGCATCGGTATACCGCAATGCGGTCCTCACCATAACAGCTGGTGCGGGCTGTACGGCCACTATTGATACCACCATTACTCCTTCCACCTCGGCCGCGACTATGATCGATCGTCAGCAGATATCCCTTGCGTTGTGCGCGACTGGAGACGAGTCTTTCGAGTATGTCAGCTCAGACGACCACAGCACGTATTCCGCTTGGAATACACGCATCTGGAGTCTGCAAGCCCGCATGCTGTCCACGCGCACATTACGTCTGAATGGCGGACATGTTCAATGGACGTGTAATTGTCTGAAGGCGAGCGATAGGTTTCCTGATGGACTACCTTCATTGGTTTGGGAAAAGGTGCATGAAAGAAGAAGAGAAAGAGGGGGTTGTAGGTTGGAAGACGGATGTGATAATGGGAAGTATGAAAGAATGACTTAGGAGGACCTAGGACTTGATGGAAGTTGTTGGCGTCAAGGGCGGTTTGATGGTTTCGGGTCTCTTTCGCGCGTTTTTCTTCTTGCTTTTCAGATACAGTGAAATTACACAAAAGCCACTTTGATAATCATCGACTGAACATTGTGCTGAGTGTGAGTATTACCATGACGTACGCTGCAGGATTGCTGGCGGTGAGATAGTGAAAGAGAGGGAAGGTGGTCAATGCGCCACGCGACGGCAGGTATAAATCACGGCCGCTGCTCAACCTGCTTCTCTCACCTACACTCTGCAAACAAAACTACCAAGCGCCTCTTCAAACCTCTTCGTAAAGTCGACAAGATGGCCGCCCTCTCGAAGCTGGAGTCTCTGCCACCGGAACTCTTGGATGTCATCGCCACCAATCTGGATCTCACCGGCCTTCTCTCCTTCCGAGTAACGTCACGCACCTGCGAGAGCGTTTCACAAAATGCATTCGCGAAGAAAATGGCTGGGCAACTTAAAGCGCTGAATCTTTACCAAACGGAGGACGGTCTGCGTCTTCTCCTCAGCCTATCCAAGATACCTCAATGCCTCAAGCTGATTATAGAGATTACCATTATCAGCATGCACCAGATCCTTTGGCCCGGTCCCGAGGCTCCGGATATCATGCAGTTTCTGCTAGAATTCGAGGCTTCTAGTGCTTGCCTGGGGCTTTGGAAGGAGATATGTGAGGTATTTAAACCCTGTCCAACATTTGACTGGTTTAGGATTGGAATGGAAATCGAAAATATTTACGATCACCCACTTGGCGGGCGACAGTTGGTTGAGAGCGAACGACAACAAGAGTGTGAATTCGGTGTCCGGGATGGACTCGCTTGGTGGCACCTTCCCACGGGTTTCGGCTCGTTCATGAATGCGGTCAACGACACTGGGTTGAGCATAGACAGCGTCTACATGGACATGTTTTCGAGACCGAGCCCGATTGATCGCAAATTTTACGAATTCAACTTGCCCGAGGCTACCGGATGGGAGGCTGTCGCGCAGGTTAGCTGGGATCGCGCCTCCTTCTCAGACCTGGACTACACGGCTGTCGTGAATGGCCAGAAACAAGACCAAATTATCGACAAGTGCTTCCAACTAGCCACAAATGCTAGCGTGATCCTCGTGCATGGGGATGAGAACAGATCCCGACACGGGACCAAGGTTGGGCCTACAAAAGATTGTTGCCCAGAGTGTGTGCAGCTTCTACGCCCGCTGCATGTGCATACCTTCGCCAACCTTGAGGAGCTTGATTGTACTATATCTGTACATCCGAGTCTGGCTTGGTAGAGCTCCTGAGCAGGATGGTGAGACTCAACCGCCTCGATTTCGACGTTGTGAATCTTCGATCCGGCCATTGGACTTCTGTCCTGAAAGCCGTCCGTGGTATCAAAAAGCTGCGTCACCTCGAGCTGTCACAGCTTGCGCAGGCTGACAGGCCCTCAACAAGGATATTCCGGTACGATGACCGCACAGAAATCTCGATTGCTTAAGGAAAAAGTCGCGGAATTCCTGAACGAAGTGGATACGCACATAATTCACACTCCCGTAACGGGGCACGTTGGTGCGCTCTTTTCATACGGCCTAGCTTTTCCAGATGCAGATATCGGATACACGCGAAACAGATGGTGTTATTAAGACTCTGGGTATTCCGAGACTGGATATGTGGCCTATGTAGCGGTGTGTGTATCAGCGAGGATGGCGGATCTGGAGGTTTTGCTATTTTCTTGCCCGAAGACGTGACTGGGAGACTGGCATCATGGAAGAAGCCAAATTCGCGGTATCCCGGTGCATGAAGAGTCTGAGCCTTCAGTAAACTAGCTGAAAATGGAGGACCTGGTGGAAGGCAGGTACTTATACAGTACCACAGAAAAGGGAAGCGCCTACCCAACCTATGTATATTAACTGCGAAGGAGGAGAGGGTGTGGGTCATCGCTCATGCTATATACTGCAGGTGCGCTCTATCCGCAGGAAATGAGATAGTGCAATTCTCTAATCAAACAGGGTTGAGCGTTCTCGATTTGAGTTGGTTGTTTGAACTGCCCAGTGAGCCACGCACATGCTTCAAGTCATCAGCCAATGAACAAAACCTGAGCAGGAATCCTTTTCGAGAAATCAACTGTTACTTTTCTTTGACTTGATGCAGGTGCACCATGTGCTTCTGGCACATATACCGTATAATTTATTAAAGTCCAGAAGGGAAAAATCTCGAGTCGCTACCACCTAAACTCGCTACCACCTAAACTCGCTACCGTACCATGTCCGAGTACCGATTCCGCGACGTCCTCACCGTCCGCGCAGTGTCGCATGCCTAAGAAGTGCAAGCTCTAGCAAAAATGATAGCATGCGCGAAGAAAAAAAGCATGAAAAAATATCAAAAACATACAACACCACGCTATTCGCATGTGGTCACCCACCATACTACTCAACGGGCGCTAAGCGGCTTGTATTTGGTCGATCGGACGAGAGGCCTAATTTTCCGCTTGCTATGGTCGTATGTGCTAAAAATTGAGCGATTTTTAGTAAATAAAGATACAAACAATTCACTTTTGACACAGGCACTACCACTAGCGGTGGGCGGAGTGAATGTCGATGGATGCAGATATCAGATATTCAGATGCAGATCCACGCAGGTGGCGCAGGACGCCGCGCGGAGAGAAGGACAGCATGCGCATAGAAGTGAAATTGAATACAGTGTGCAATATACTGTAAATTATCTTTCATACTACTAGATTATCTAAACAACTCGCTGTGCTATGCGAAGTAACGCCCATCCGAACCAATCCCAACAAAAACCTTTTCCCAAACTCCTTCTTTTTGCCCAAACAGCATATACAGTGATAAAATCATGCCGCATCCGTCACACACCCGTGACTAGCATCCTTCACAAACCTGGCATACTTGAACAACGTCCCCTTCTGATACTTCAGCGGCGGCGCGGTCCAGCTCTCCCGCCTCCGCGCCAACTCCTCATCACTAACATCGAAATTCAACTCCTGCTTCTCAGCATCAATCGTAATCTCATCGCCATCCTGCACAAGACCAATCGGCCCGCCCTCCTGCGCCTCAGGTACAATATGCCCGATCAGGAAACCGTGGCTGCCGCCGCTGAAACGGCCGTCGGTGAGCAGCGCGACGTCTTGACCAAGACCAGCGCCCATGATAGCGGAGCTGGGTTTCAGCATCTCGGGCATGCCCGGGCCGCCCTTGGGACCCTCGTACCGGATGACGACGACGGTTTTCTCGCCTTTCTTGATGTCGCCGCGTTCGAGGGCGGCGATGAAGTCGTCTTCGGCGTCGTAGACTTTGGCTTTGCCAGTGAAGACGGTGCCTTCCTTGCCGGTGATCTTGCCAACGCAGCCGCCGGGTGCGAGGTTGCCGCGCAGGATCTGGATGTGGCCGGTGGGTTTGATGGGGTCGCTCATGGGGCGGATGATCTTCTGGTCTTCAGGGAAACCCTCGACTTTTTCTAGGTTCTCCTTCATGGTCTTGCCGGTGACGGTTATGCCGCTACCGTCGATGATGCCTTCCTTCAGCAGGAACTTGAGAAGTGCGGGGGTGCCGCCGATGTCGAAGATGTCGGCCATGACGTACTTGCCCGAGGGCTTGAGGTCGGCAAGGAGCGGTATCCGGTCGCTGACACTTTGGAAGTCGTCAATAGTGAGCTTGATGCCTACTGAGTCGGCAATGGCGATGAGATGGAGGACGGCGTTGGTGGAGCCCCCAGTGATGCTGACAACAACCATGGCATTCTCGAAGGCCTGGCGGGTGAGGATGTCTTTGGGCCGGATATCTTCCTTGAGGAGGTTCTTGATGGCACCACCGGCTGCAAGGCACTCCAAAACCTTTGCCTTCGAGTTGGCGGGGTTCGATGAGGATCCAGGGAGCGTCATGCCCATAGTCTCGATGGCAGTGGCCATTGTGTTCGCAGTGTACATGCCACCGCAGGCACCTTGTCCGTTGCAAGCATGTCGAATGATGTCGAATCGCTCCTCCTCGTTGATCTCGCCGGTGATGAACTGGCCGTAGGCCTGGAATGCCGAGACGATATCGATGGACTGGTTGTTCAGGGTTTTCGCGCAGCCAGGCTGAATTGTGCCGCCGTACACCATGATGGAGGGACGATTGTGACGGCCCATAGCCATGACCACACCCGGCATGTTCTTGTCGCAGCCTGGAATGGAGATGTTTGCGTCGTACCACTGGCCACCCATGACCGTCTCAATGGAGTCGGCAATGATCTCGCGCGACTGCAGCGAGTAGCGCATGCCCTTTGTGCCCATGGAGATGCCGTCGCTGACGCCGATGGTGTTGAACTGCATTGGGATGAGGCCCGATCGCTTCACTCCCTCGGCAACCTTGTGATTTAGGTCCAACAGGTGCATGTTGCACGGGTTGCCCGAGTACCAGACGGACGAGATGCCGACCTGGGCCTTGTTCATGTCCTCCTCGTTCATGCCCGTGGCATACAACATGGCCTGCGAAGCTCCCTGCGACTTTGGCTGCGTAATGGTCTTGCTGACCCAGTTCAATTCGCTATCCGATTTCGCCAGTCGAGCTGCGGAGCTTGACAGAGCTCGTCTTCGAGTGAATTAGCTTCCGAATCGCCATTGCGAGCTGTTGCGGGGGCAATTCACTCACGTCTGGAGCCATGGGCGGCGGGCGCAGTATCTTGAGCGCGCAAGGGCGCCTCCGAAGCGAGAGAGAGACATGGCGGCGGCGGGTTTGTTCGTGACTCCGCGTGTGTACAGCCTGAATCTCTTAAATACAGAAATCCGCGCCGCGCCTCGGACCTCCGCGTCATAAGGCAGCCGACGCTCGGCGCGGGGACGACCAATCAGAGATTCAGATTGACAATTGTCGCGGCCTCGGACGCAGTTCCGTACCATTTTGCTCACGACGCTTGTTTCTCAACCATCTCATGTTTCTCGCCCATTCCTCATTCTGTCGCAGCTGTCTTTCAGCCTCGTATCTCACTTCGTCTCTGTTGATCATACACAATAACCAAGGGAACCGCATTTTCGAGGCATTCTGCATGCCATTTTTGATGCCTGAGGGAGCGTGAAGATGACCCGGCCTTGCCACTTCGGAGCGCGACTGTGCGCTGGCTCCCCGTCCTGTTTGCGATGGCTGATTGTTTGGACGCGTTGCCTTGTGTCCAGAGCCTCATAAGATCAACGGGGCAAAAGGTTGTCAAAAACCTTTGTATTCATCAGCCATTCGGGTTGCTTCGGCGAAGTAGGTGAAGTCGGCCAAACGCATCGACGCTTCAGTGTCACAGGTGACAGTCATTATATGAATTGGGTATACTGTTCGCACCGAACTGTTCACTTTCCAGAGATTCACATATCACACTCTTTACCATTGACGACCTTTCACCACGTACACTCCTTTCTTATTTACTCTCTCTATCCCCTACTCACTGCTTTGACAAGCAGCTTTCAGACATACCCACCTCAAGCTTACCACATTCTCTATTTCGATCACTGGAACCTCACTCCAGATTGTCCGTTATGAAGGCCTTCAAACTCCTTGCAGTGCTGGCCCACTGCTTGGGAGCCGCTGCTCAGGTGCACACAGGCTTCTGTTACGGCTCCCACTGGGACCCCGCGACACCGAAGACCTACGAGGACTTCAAACGTGCCTTCGAAGCCGCGCAGAAAATCGAGGGGGCCGGAGTTAAGTTCAACAGTGCGAGGCTGTTCAGCTCCCTACAATGGAACTCCGACAAGCCCATCGAAGCGTTCCAAGCGGCGATCGATACCAATACCACTCTCCTTCTCGGCATCTGGCTTGGAAACGGTCAGGAAGAGGCGGAACTCAAAGCCTTGGACGAAGCGTTCGCGGAGCATGGCGAGAAGCTTGCCAACCTCGTCGTTGGTGTGTCCGTGGGAAGCGAAGACATTTTCCGCAACTCCGAAGAGTGCGAGGAGGAAAATGGTACGCCGTGTCTCGGCGCCACCGTTGAGGAGGTAAAGAGCAACATTACTGTTGTGCGCGACCATTTCGCCAGCGCACCCTACGCGGACCTCATGAAGGACAAGCCGATCGGCCACGTCGACATTGTCAAGCATACCTTGCTCGAGGACGTCGACTTTATAGGCGCAACTGTCTACCCTTTCTGGAATGCAGAGCCGATCGATGAAGCTGAAGCCAGCTTCCAAGGCTCTATGTCATCGATCGAAGAGGATGCTGGCAATATTCCTGTCTGGATCACGGAGACCGGCTGGCCGTTCTCTGGACCGAATATAAAACAGGCTGAGGCAAGCACCGAAGACGCACAGAGGTACTGGACAAAGATTGGGTGTCCGCTCTTTGGAAAGTACAATGTGTGGTGGTTCGAGCTGGAGGACGATGCATACAACGAAGAGTACGACTGGGCGGTGCTTGCGAAGGACCGCTCACCCAGGATCGATTTCCGTTGTCCTAACGTAGGAACATCGACCACCACACCCAGCGGAGAGCCGACAACCAATGCACCGCCTGTGAGCAAGGCCCCTTCACCCACAACCTCCGGCCCCACATCTTCTGCCAAACAGACACCAACCACGCTTACAGTCACGCAGACAGAATGCGTCACAGTAGCTGTATACGGGAACAAGCAAACGACCACTGTGGCCACGAACACATTGAAGAACAGCCAGGTATGCGTGTCACCTCCACCTGTCACCCTCGCACCAAGCCAGGTGCCAGTACCGCCACCTAGTCCAAATGAAACAACTGCTTCTCCTACACCTATACCTATTACGGATATGTTTTCTGTCAGTGATATACCGACAACCACTCCACTTCGTTCGTCTGAAACGCCTCCGCCCCTTCCAACTCTACAGAGTCCTGTTCCGACACCCACACAAGCCCCAATGCAGCCACCGGTTCCCACTACACCGCCGCCTGCAGTCCCTGACCCAGCCCCTTCAAGTACAGAGCTAGACATCCCATTCATCCCCTCACCACCACCCCGCCCGCCGCCTCCTCCTCCTCCTCCGGCACAGCCCTTCATTCCACCCCAAACAGCCGTACCTCCACCTCCAACACAGGAGTTTGCCGCACCTGCACCAGCCCTACCAGCAGCCATGACACAGGCGTTTGCCGCACCCCAACCAGCCCTACCCCAAGCTCCAACACAGGCTTTCGCAGCACCTGTACCAGCTATGCCTCCGGCCCCTGCACAGGAGTTTGCCGCGCCTCAGCCAGCTATACCTCTTTCTGTTGCACAGTTCGAAGCTCCTGTCCCAGCGCAACCTCGTTGAAAGGTGGAAGCAGGCTGAGGGCTGTTGTGTTTCCGCGTGAGCATTTGTGAGGTGCTGTTTGTGATGTTTTTGGATGTGTTTTGACTGTTGGGCGTGTTTGGCGTTTGCCATGACATATAGGTTTAAGCTTGGAGAGATGGGTTGATTATGTGCTTTGCGACGAGAGATACTTTGAATGAGGTAATATAGTGTTGAGTAGATTGCTCTTCTACGGATAATGTGATTCGGAAACATGCTTGTGTAAAAAAATGGTTTGAATATAACGGTATGCAACTAGTGCGAGATACGGACTTGACAAACCGAAGTAGTCGTCTACCAGAAGCTGTTTCTGGCAGGACCGCATTACAATCGTTAAAGCAGACCGCACAGGTCACGACTGGGACAAGGACAAGAGCGGTTTAAGAAGAGATATTGTAAACAGCTGTACCCATGTCAAACACTGACGTCATACAGCTTATCCTTCCAGTCCGGCCGGTACTTGCTCTTCATGCGCTGCATATAATCAACCAAATTATCCCTCAACAACCCCACGTGCGGCCATTTACTACTCGAGAGCTCCAGTATGACCAAAGCATTCGAGTACAGCTGCATGAGGTTCTCTGGCAGGATCTTCGTCATGTTCTCCAAAATGAAACATCCAGCGCGGTAAACCCAATGTGGTGTGAGAAAGAGGTGGAAAGAGCCTTGCGCCACTACTGCCTCCAGAACATACCAAGCGGTTCCCCAGCACGGCTCGAGGAGAAGATGCGTCTGGTGGAGGATCATGCGTAAGGCGGGGTTGAGCACACTGCGGTCGTCGAAACGTGGTCGGAACCTTTGCACTGATTCGTCGCCTTTGCGGAAGCGGTATTGCAGTTTGTAGAGTGAGCAGAGGAACTCGAAGGGTCGGTGTTGGTCGAAGCATAGATCGAAATCCTGTGTGGTGTCAGTAGTAGTCACGTCGAAGGGATCAAGGGGGACATACTGGCTCAGGGGAAAACGTGGGCCTATCCAATGTTGAGGCAAATTCGTTTTCCAGGCAAAATATGATAGCTTTGAAATCGCGCAAAGTGACGACCTCCTTTTCAAGAGGCCGTTGGACCTTGAAATTGGCGTCCAGCTCGATCGCGAGGCGAGAGGCGAGTGCCACTTGCTGGCCGATGTTACCTGTCTTCGGGTTGAAGAGGCTACTGACGGCGAGCAGCAGCACGGCACGAAGAGCCGTGATACTCGGCGTTGAAGTGGGAGCCTCAAGATGTACCATTGCTTTCTTGTAGTGTTCTTGTGCCCGCTTACGATATCTCTGCGACCCATAATGGTGGAAGTTGAGATTGCCAGACTGACGCCATTCCCAGGTCGGGCTCTCTTTGCGTTGCGTTTCCGGCGCAAGATAGCATGCTATGGAGCACATCATGTTCAAGCAGAAGGCCTCTGTTGGGTCAAGACCTGCGCAAGACTGTGCAGTCATGCATGGTTGGCTTGCGTCGACGATAGGGAACAGTGGCTGCACAACGTCGCGATAAGTGCGCACAAGGATGGAGATTTTGGCGAAGTGTTTCGACAACACAGGCTTGACTCCACCTTGATCAGTGGCTGGGGTAGTCCGCGGTTCTGGTCTCCGGTATCTGGGAGCCCTCACTATGCAACTGTTCCCACCTAGGTATCTGAAACTGCCCTGAGCGTAGGCGAAGCAGGGAGAACGATGCTGGGTGTTGGGATTGGGGGCAGTGGAGCCGACAACGAGGTGAGAAGGACTCGATTCCACCGTGAATGGATTGGAGTCGACTGTAGGCAAGGAGGCAGGAGTGGAGGAAGTAGGAGGCGGCGGTGAGGGTTGATCATCGGAAAGCGTTCGTATCTGTGTTACGAGCTCCGCTATATAACTGAGGTCGAAAGGCTTGAGTTACTGTTCCTGAACGAGCGTAACCTGCTGGAGACACACCTTCTTGCAACCAAGCCCTTCCTGCCATCATCCCAGTACAAACACTCGGACTTTGATTTGGTACATTGGCGGCACTTTGGAAGAAGCGTATCGCAACCACGGCGCTGTTTACGACATCGACGACATGCTGGGAGGCTCAGCAGGAGGGTGTCAAGGTCGAAGTGGGGCGACGTAGTTGCCATCGCGACAGACACAGGTCGCCATCATGGCGATGTGAAACTAGAGACGGGTATATGCCAGGGAACAGAACTCTCGAGAGGACTCGTCCACGATGAAAGGTGCATATGTAAAGGTGGGGGGCCGAAGTCCAGGAGAGGTCGACGCAGCTGCAGTGAGCGCGGAGACGGGACGGGAAGCGCCTTGGCTTTGACGCTAGCAGGCGCTAAACGGACACTAGCCGGAGCTGTCCGGTTAGCGTAGTGAATTGCTATTCGCTAACCCTTGCTTCTCGCTCCCCCACCCCGGCTCCATTTTACGACACCCTCAGGAGACTGCTCACCTCCAGCCTTGCCGTCTGCACTGCACCTTCACAGCCTCCTCCAGTGTACATTATGAAACCGGCAATCCCCAAGAAGGCACCGCATGCCATAGGGTCAAGGTGCATGATAGCCTTCCAGCCCAGCCGCTTCGCACCACCATCCCTACCAGTCCCACCTCGATAATGTCAACTCTAACACGCATCAAAGTGCGGCGAAGGGTGCTCGCCTGCGCAAGATGCAGAAGACGAAAGCTGAAATGCGATGGGAACGTCCCAGCGTGTACCAAATGTCGAGACGCCGGCGTGGAATGTCTGGGTTTCAACTCCTCCGCACAGTGTGAGGCGCCACGTTCTATAGCAGACTTCCTCGAAGCACATCTGGAAACACTCAAGTCTGCATCCCGACCCGATTCCGAAGAAGTGACTGTGACGACTTCCCCTCAACCCGGGTCAAACGAGCAGAGTCCGACGACAGGTTCCACGGAAAGCTCGTCCAGTTCCTTTGGTCAAAGCCGAGAGTCGACTACCGCGAGCATCGAACACGAAAGTGGAATTGATACTGGCCTTCTCGACCATCTCATGGGAGATATCACTCCGTCGTTCCTCGGCATCACAGAGGGGAGACCTCTGTTGAGCTGCATAGTGAAGGGCACCTCCACATCAGCTGGAGTAGGACCCGTCAGAACCGCCAGGATGACCGACCTTGACGCCAGCCATCCAAACTCCATACTGAACCCCCAACCAACTACCGCCGACCTCGTGCTAGAGGGATTTGATTCCAAAACTGCACAAGGTCTCCTCGGTATCTACATTGACTGCATCAGTCCGCAATACCCCATTTACCAGAGAGGCGAGATTATGGCTGCGCTGAAATATGTATACAACAGCGGTACATGCAAAAACGCTTCCGATGGCTTTCGCGAACGATATATAGTCTCTTTAGTGATGGCAATGGCTTTGTCTAGCGCTGCGAAGGTGAATCAGAAGAAAGCAAAGGCGCATGCTTACTCCCTTGTTTGCAACGCAATGCGCTGGATCCCAATCGTGGCCACGAATGATCTCGGTGGGCTCCAAGCCCTACTCCTGCTGGCTCATTATGCCTTCATGAACCCAGGCATAGCGAACATATGGCTTTTGACCGGACTCACCAGCCAGGCTGTGATCGACCTCGGCCTGCATCAAGAACTACCCGACGATGCCAATGTATCCCATCGTGACCGGGACACCAGGAGGAGGCTCTTTTGGGTTGCTTGGGAGATGGAAGTGTCTGTGTGTTCAGTATTCTCACGGCCGGTTGCCCTACCTCTTCGCCACTTCGAAGTGTTTTTTCCTTCGGGACTGGACGATGTCGTCCTCGAAGTGGAACCCCAAGATCTGCCGGGTACGGATTCAAAATTCATTTCGAAAAAATTCTGGCTTAGCCGGCAGATCGAGGCCGAGATCATGTCAGTGTTGCAACAAGAGGATCCCATACCAGCACAGTACGACACTTTGGCCCAATGGGTGCACGGCACTGCCTCATCTGTTCAACAATGGTACGTAGATTTGGAAACCGCTGCGACCGCAAACCCTAGTTTGGTATCGGACCGAGGGTGGAAGGGACTACAGCATTACGCTGATATTGCCCGCCCATACCTACTACTGATGATTTATCGACCCTCCAAACGGATCCCTCGACCAACTCAAGATTATTGGCTGCGGGCTTTTGTAACGTCTGTTGAGGTGGCAGAGGCATATTTGAAGCAAGCAAAAGCAAAGGATGGTTGTGCAAGATATGTTTTCCACGGCTGCCACCATGGCTTCACTGCGGCTTGGATCTTTCTGGACGCTTTAGCACAATGTCGTGGTCCTATCTCCGAGAGGTACTATTTGCCCGAAGTGGAGGCATGGATGCGCGTCTTCACGGAGCTTTTCAAAACGATATCTGAGCGGTGGACAGCGGCCTCGAGTTGCTTAGAGGATTACCAAAGAATACTGGAATCGAGACGGAACGAGTACCTGCGCTTCCTCGAGTGGAAGGCTCTGCATCCTCATGGCTCGATCTCTCAGATGTCAACACCATTTCACGGAATCCCAACAGCACCCTATTTACACGATGCACACAGCTATTGGGGTCCCCCGATCCAACCCATGACTACGAGTCCACCTCGAACATACGCTTATGCCGTACCTCAGGATTGGACGACTGAGTTTGACCTTTCGTTTGGGCCCTTTTTCGAGCTATCAGGCATGGATTTTGACACAGTGAGCAGCCTGTAGACTGCTTCGCAATTCTGCTACATTTCTCCAGGGGCTGGCTCCGTTTACAAGGTTTCTATCTTATTTTTGAAGTATAGGGAAGTTGTTCAAGTGTGACCGACGAGCTAGTCGGGAGCAATCCGCGACTACGCGCCCCCTAGAGCATGTCCGAAAATCTTTTGACCTTCTCTCTATTTTTTTATTCTTTCTCGTAGGATCATCACTAAGACTGTTCGAGCAATGCCCTATGGTGTCTAGGTCTAACAGAGCACGAACAGTAGCCAAGGTAAGAGGGAAGATTCTATAACGTTAAGGCAGTTCTGATCTGCTAAGGTCTAAGGGTAGCTCGGATTTCTTTTTCCCCATCTAGCAATACGAATGAGTAGTCAGATGCCCTTCTGCCTGCGACAGCTCAAAAGCCACCAACAAGAGCCATCCCGTTTTTCGGGCCGTCCCTTTCCCCCTCCCAAACTCACTGCACCAATTTTATGAACCCATGCAATTCCATATACGCGCGTAGCCATGCTCAACCCACCCCAATATCCAGGCGCGCGGATCAGCGCCGCCTCGTCCGCAACAAGATACCTCATCCGGCGGGCTTGCATATCATGCACAACGTGTTCCATGTGAGCGGTTTCCCAGCCTGGCGAACCGAGATCGCAGTGACAGATCATTTCTCGCACTTCACATTCGAGAACCTGGAAGGATCGGTGACACGGCGAATAATCAATCTGGCGATTACAGGTCCATCAGATTGCAGAAGTGCGGAGGCGCAGTTTCCCCGGTGTTGACGTGTCGTTGCGTTAAGCAGTGAATCTATGGTTGTACGACATAAGAGCCTTGGAAAGGTGGGGGTTTTTGACGCCGCGGCGGTTGATGGTTCGACGGATTTTCGGCGTGGCTGAAGCGATGACCGGCCACATGGCTTTCGGATAACAACCACGGGTTCATGAGGAACCGGGTCGTTTGCATGCCGTTAAGGGGCCGATATCATGTACGCATGGCTGTGGCATAGCTATGGGCGGAGTAGACTTCGTGCGTAACTGATGCAGGCGGTGCATCATGTCATGTATGTGCAGTGAGTTTGGAAGAGATGATACTGGGACACTAATGCAGTGGCTTTGGCGGCGATGATATTCGGACGCTCCAGTATACTTGTACTCGATGCTGAGATAAAGTCGCAATACTCTATACAGTTACAACGTTCATACAGGATAAACAAACCTTAGAAATGCGATTACATGGACGCAGATCGCCATGTCAAAATATCCTTCAACTATCTCGTGTTGATTCCTGTGGATAAATAACGCACGCATCGATAAGTAAATTGACCGCCTTTGAAACGTCCATCTGCCACCCGGCACTCTCTGTACAACTTGCGTAAAGCATATATGCAATCGTCTTTGCCCATCTTCCAGTCGT
Organism: Sporormia fimetaria CBS 119925; assembly: GCA_010093795.1. Classification (NCBI taxonomy): domain Eukaryota; kingdom Fungi; phylum Ascomycota; class Dothideomycetes; order Pleosporales; family Sporormiaceae; genus Sporormia; species Sporormia fimetaria. The sequence goes on from MU006562.1 coordinate 900,709, forward strand.
AGTTTCTAAGTAATGTTAGTAAAGCTACGACGCACGAGCCAAGAACATGATACTGACTTGCATTCATCCATTGATCCTTCAGTGCGACAATCATTCGAAGCGCACCTTTCCATGCCTTGTTTGAAGGCCGCTTTGCAGTTGGTCTTGCGACCATTTGAATCCTTGACAGCCGTTACGTGGAGCATATTGCGCTCTCAGCCAAAATGACCTTCGGTCAGGGACTTTATATCCCGCAAAGCCCCATCTTCGAGAGTGCGAATTCTTCGCTCCATCGTTGTGTTGAATAACCTTTTGGCCGTCGATGTCGTTGCAGAAATGATCTATGGCATCATCAACGCTCGTGCCTTTGCCACCCTCGTGTTCTACTTCTATCCGGCCGCGCGGGGCATCGAATGTCCATTTGAAACATTCCGGTGGGTTGGGTCTGTCAATACTATAGCTCGCAATACTGCAATCAGTCTCGACGTTGCCGTTTTGTACTCATACCAATGTCCTAATTGCCTGTTCGGTCTCGGTATAGGCGTGGAAGGGCCCAGATTGATGGACTCACATTTCTCGTTGTCCTGGAATGACGAGAAGATGTCCTCGCAGCTCAAGTCGCACTTTTCAAATCTGTCATTTCAGTCAAACCCCACTGCAACTTATTTCCGTTGACTTTATGAAGGTTCCACCAGTCCCGTCCTACGAGCTCACTGTCTCGCTCTCGCTTCTTTGTGAGTTCATCATGACTTCCGCAAGTGCTTCCGACAGCACTAAACAAGCTGGTCAGTGAAGGAGTCGTAATTCATTGAGATGACATACTCTTTAAGCCTAGCCGGGTCTAATTCAATCTGGCTATGCTCATCGCAGCTGCACAAGCAAGACTCGACATAGTTGAAACACGCAGTGTTGCATTTCCACAATATCGTGATTGTACATGCATTCGGCCGTGGCTGAGTCTCTTAGCGATACATAATCGGACGTTGTCCATACACGTCAACATTCCTTGTCCTGTTCTTATACGTTAACACAAAATTTGCACTTCCCCACGATCCCCTCGACTCTTCATTAGGACAACTGTTCACCTCAACCTCGAACACGCTGGCATCCAGTTTCTCGAGCGGCTTAACACCTCAGCCCTCAGGGGTTCGATTCGATAGTTGTCATCTGCCCTAGGTGCTTCAGTAACAAGATCCAGTCGCAACGAGCGAAGGTTGGGTAGGGTTAGGTGTTGGCAGCATTCCTGCCAGTTCGGCAAGAACTCAGGTAGCCACTCGGTTGTTAGCGGGGGCAACCGACACGATTCACGGAAATGCGCCGAGATATGAACATGGCGAAGTGCGGCCCATTGAACGTCCGACAAAGTATGACGAAACGTAAGGAGGGAATAGGACCCGCGGAAGTGGAATATATTGTCGCGGTACAATATATGCAGTGCCTCAGAATAGCTGTATTAAAAAGTCAATAACTTTCTCAGACACGGTTTTTTGGATACTTGCACTCGACGGCATGACAACAACAAAGCAAGCAGGCGGTCCTCCGTTTCCGTCACCGGTCGATAAACAAATCCATTTGCAGTAGCAGTAAGGTGAATGCTTTCTCCATAGCAGCTATGTTGCCACGTGGGAAATGGTGATTCCAGGTCTTCACACCAGTAATGTGCCACAGAACGCGCCTTTCTCAACTTTCTTGGCCTCTCGTCTGGGTAGCTACTGTACTTGTTCAAAACAATGTGAAGAAACTGACTGGGATCGGTCAGAACCGCCTGATAGATCATTATGCGCAGTTCCGGGGTCAGGTTGAAGAGAACGCAGTCCAACTGGGGGTTAATGCGGGGTCTTGAAGCTTCGCCGTCCAAGAGGGGCCAGTTTGGGCTGTAACGCGGAGGACGCTCGAGAGCGCGTTCTATGCGGTCTAGTATCTTCCACATCTTGTCCGATAATCCGATTTTTGGGTGACCGATTTGTCGATGGCGATATGTTCCCCCTGCGGCATCAGAGTTATTTTGCAGACGGGACTCGGCGGCTGGGTCCGCTGGTATTTGTAGGTCCGCTGTCAAGGCTCCAGCCTTGCTACGCAACCGCGCCCGAAAAACCGCGCCCCCAACATACAGCAGTCGAACTCAAACGCAACCCAAGGGTTTTCTGCGCTCAGTCGATGCGTGGAGCACTATACTCAAGAGTATGTCGTTATTTTGCCCATTTTCCGAGTGCATCACTTCTCGGTAAAATTCTCGTGCCACCACCTTATTGTGAAATTAAAGCAAAAAAATAAGACAATTTAGTTTAAGGCATGCAAATGATTCCGTGCGCTGATCACCGAGAAAAGATACATACTTGTGCGGAGGTATGCACATTAGGGTATGGCACAACCCATTCATTCCCCCAACATACCCCTCCACTGCAAGAGGAACATGGGGGCCAGCACGCTTGTGTTATAGTTTTGGTGGGCTGTTGTTGTAAGACTCCTTCAGGAGATCCCTTGGAGTATGGATGCGGAGTAGAAGTCCTCTTCCACTACACGTATCCTGGGACTAGTTATTGCCGGAAACCTTAGGTTTACAATCCGACACGCGCAAAGTTGGTAATTAGTGTCATTCTCCTGGTTACTGAACGAGCTTCAAAATAATTGCTTATCGTGCAGGCGCTCCTACGTGAACAATATATACCTCCTGGGTCGTCAGTAGAGCAACCTCGGCTCCTCCTTGTATAGCACAACATTGCTTGGCCTGTTCTTATAAACTAATACATAACTCGCATTATCTTGGTTTCCCTGCGGCTCTCTATTAGAGTAATTGTTTAATTCGACTTCGAACACTGTGGCATCGATCTTCTTTAGTGGCTGAAGCGCCCTGGACCTCAGCATGTCTTGTCTTCGACGACTGCTAGGTTCTCCAGATGTACCAGTAACAAGATCAATTCTCAACGAGCGTAGTCCAGGTATTTGGGCGAGGTGTTCGCAGCAATCCTGCCAGGTCTCCACGCACTCCGGCGGCCACACATACTCCGGCCGCATAGACCAAGTTCTAGAATCGAACCGTTTCGAAACATGGATATGCCGGATTGAATGCCATTGAACTTCCGATATTGTTTGACGGAAGGCGAGAAGGCATGGGGAGCCGCGAAAGTGAAATATATTGTCGCGGTACAATATGTGCAGTGCTTCGGCATAGCTTCTCAAGATTAACTGCGTTCTTAATTTGATCTCGGGGTACTTGCATTCGACGGCATGATAGCAATAGAGCAAGCATGCGGTCTTCCGTTACCGTCACTGTTCGGGGGTAGAACATCGTCCAGGGACCTCCCGGCCTGCTTTCCCCGTAACACCCATGTTGCCATGTAGGATATGGTGAGTCCATATCGTCGCACCAGTAGTGCGCCGCAAGGCGTACAGGAAGCTCTGGATAGTTTCGGATAATGTGAAGAAAGTGACTGGGGTCGCTCAGGTCCGCCTGATAGATCATAGTGCGGAGTTCTGGGCTCAGCTTCGAAAAGAGCACGCAGTCCAATTGCGAATTGATAGGAGGTCTTGAAGCATCGCCGTCTAAAAGAGGCCAGCAAGGACTATATTGAGGAGGCTGCGGCGGCTGAAGCGGCGGCAGGGGACTTTTGAGAGCGGGTTTGATGTGCTCTACGACTTTGCGGATTCTGTTCGAGATGCCGAAGCTGAACGTAGGGATGACTACTGCTTTCCGTATGTATTCCAGGTTTTCCGGATGCGATGTAAAATCGTTGGTTGCAGGTCCGAGAATCTGTAGATGGAGCGCTTATATACCCTAGGGTAACCCTAGGTAAGTGCCAGGGTACTTCCTGCTGTGCCACCTACCGCGCTTGGAAGCGCCCGGACCAAGGTAGCACAGCAGAAACACGCCGCTGTTCAGTGGCAGCCTTTTTGGCGCTCAACAACCTTCGATCAATAGCTGAGAGATATATCCTAGTACGTCGTCACTTTGCACATCATTTTGCACATTACTCTTGAAAAAGGTGTCACGACACCGCACACCAGTACGTCGAGAGGTTATGGCCCAAGCGCACCCTGGGGCAGGAAGAAAGCGTGATGGTGTAGGCGTGGTCATTGGCAACCTTGGAAGGCTCCGAGGCATCAGCGAACAATCCCAAAGCCAACAATAATGGGAGCGGCTTACTTTGACGTCAGCCATTGACAAGGGCTCGAAGAAGTGCTGCTGCGTGAAGCATTCCAGCGCCAGGTGAAGGTGAGGGTGAAAGCATCCCAGCTGCGTGAGTGGAAGTGTAGGTGGCAGACAGTAGAAGGCAGAATGGATGGAAGAGAAAGAGACATGGAAATCAAGAGTCCACGAGTGTTTTCGAACAATCAAGCAGGAAGCGAGAAGAAGACGAAGCAGCAGACTGGAACGGTAAGCGAATGGGCAGGTAAAGTCTCCTTGAGAAACACGATTCTTACAAGGAAACTGTCTGCTTCATCTGCATGCAGATGCACAGCCAAGTAGGCCAAGTTGACATAATCAAATCCCGAGCTTCGTCGTTACCAGATAACACGTCTCACGGAAACCACATGGATCAAGATCACTAATTCCTCAGCCCCGAGAATGGGACGAACGAGACTATCTCACAGGTCGACTAGCTATAAGATGGCACGTATGGGGCATCAACAATCGGTGTCAGATCCGCCTTACATCTAGTGCCACTTCGTGGAAGCGTCCCGTTGACCATATACTGCTGGACATATCCATAGGCACACAGCGAAGGAATATTCGCCAATCCATGCCCGGACCCATCGATCTCGAGAACAGCGGACCCAGTGAAGTACTTAGAATTCTTGTACGCGTGCGTAGGTGGCGTGATCGGGTCGCGAATACCGTTAATGAAGAAGATAGGCTTTGCGGTTTTAGTTATCTTGAGGCCTGCCAAACTGTAAGGACGGACTCTATGCAGAGAGAGACGATATAGAGGAAATGATTACCTGCAAAGATCTGACTCTGTGGTGGGACGATGCTGAACCCGACACACAATGGAGCATTCGAAAGTGCCAGTACTTGGCCACCGTACTTGCTGGCTTTCGTAATCTGCTCATAAAGCTGCACATATTGATCCGCGCTGCTGATAAAGTACCTGGTGTTTGCGTCGAGACATCTGATCATCTGCAAATCATCGTCAGAGTCGTCGCTCGGGCTAATGACATCAGGGTAGACTCCTGTGCCGTTGAACTCGGGGTATCGGTCAGCTATGTAAGTCGTGTCCTTTCCAGCGTCAAGCTCAGTGAGTACGACCGCAGCAATGTCAAAGCCGCCGAGGGGGGTGTATGCCTTCGAGAACATGAATAACCGGACATCGCGATCGGATATAGTGAAGCCATAGGGTTGGGCAAGACTGGATGCGACGACGGGATCCTTCTCGAGCTTTTGTAGCAGGTTATTGTATCGTGCTTCGATCTGCTCGGCGGTTGCCCCACTACTCCCAGCAAAAGGGCATTTCCCAGGCCCAGCTTGTGCACAGAACTTGAAGAAGCTTCCCACCGCGGCGTCAGTTGTAGCGCTGTCATTTCGAACGTCCACTCGATAATAATCGTCGGAGGCCTGGTTCGCCTCGAGAATCATGCGCTCGACTCTGTCCGGAAACAGAGACGCGAATGTGGTTCCGATCACAGTACCATAGCTGCCGCCAAAATACCAAAGCTTCGCTTGGGCAGCGGATTTTCCATTTGCTACCGCCTGTTTCTCGATGAAGTATTTCAAGTCCTGAGCCACAGCAGAAGTACTGGCATACTTGGCTTTCGTGTTGGCGTGGATCTTAGAGCAGCGTTCGTTTTCGGCCTTATATTGGAAGTAGCGGGTTCGTAACGGGAGTGTTCGAATTTTTTTGACAGCCTTGGCCTGAGCGCGACTTGTGGGGGCATCGGGAAAGCATGTGAGTGCTGGCCCGCTGTTTTTGACTCCGCGGGGGTCAAAGCCGACGAAGTTGAAGTTTCCTCCCAACAGGCCTAAAAATTGTTTGCCGTTTCCTGCGATAACCGGCTCAACACCGCTACCTCCAGGGCCGCCTTTGTCGAGGTTAGACATGATAAGATACGAGCAGATTGACTCACCAGGATTGAATAGAATGTCTGGGCCAGTACCATCACCACCTACTTGCTTGATGAAAGCAATGGTCGTCGTGCCAGCACTGGCATCCTTGTAGTCGAGAGGCACCTCCAGATTGGTGCACAGAAGATCTCCGAAACACGGTACCCATTTGATATCTTTCGTGACCGGTATGCTGGCGAAATCGTTGTACACTTCGCCCGCACGAGGGAGTATCGATCGTGGCGCGGCCAAAGCCGGTGCGAAGAGCACGCCGGCAACGGCGACCTTGAGAAGTCCCATGTCCACGTGAAAGTGGTGAGTGAAGTGAGTGAAGGACGGACGGTCGAACTCCTGTGCCGCGGGCTTTGAGGTGAGGGCCTGGCAGCAGAAGAAATCAGAGACTTGCGAGCCCTCTTATGCTTTCTCAGAGTTGCGGCTCCAGTTGATTGAAGTCCGCGGGACAGTACAGCCACGATGATGGCTACCAACGTTGGGTACTTTGACCGCAAGCCTTCCAGGCCTCGCACTAGTGAAAGGGTTACTAGTTTGACGCAAGTAATCCTTGTTGGTCCCGCACGAGGAAGACGAAGAGAGTGTAACTGACCGCCTCGAGGTGGCAATGGTGCCCTGCAGCCTTCTGCAGGTACTAAGTTTGCTCGCTTTCACTCATGAGCAGGGGGATCGTTGCACAACCATGCAGTGTGGAATTTGGTAAGGTGTTAAGACAACCGGAGACAGGGGGCTGGGCGAGACCCTGGCTGCTTGTATGGGTGTCAGCTGTCTTTGGCTTGCAGATAGCCTTGCAAGCAAGACTCTGGAATGATTCATAAGACATACCTTAAGTTTCTCTACAAGGTGATTGTGGCTGCAGAGATCGCTTACCCTGATCGATACTAGTAGTACCCTGTGGCGCTTGGCAATTGACGCGGAGTCTGAATCCTTCTGCTGTCCACAATAAGCGAGTGCGCAAAAGGGACATAGCGCCTGTTCAGGTGCATGTACTTTGACGTTGCGCAATAGGCGTATGGTGAATGATGCTTGGGCAACGGCCAATGAGCGGCCAGAGTGTAAGGCACTGTTGCATAACGCTAGCCCCGAAACGTGTCTGAATAGAGTAGCATCAGAGAAATCCCTTACTCTTACATGTATTCGCCTCAACATAGCGTCGCAACAGCTGAAGACACTTCACTGTCATCGTCCGCATGGTGGTCTGTTGTTGGGTTTGTACTCCACCCTAGGGTAGGGTCTCGAACAGCGACGGCACTGGATTGTGTTGCAAAGTGAACACTTCTGCAGCCACGGTGTTGGCAGGTGGCCATGTATCAACTGTAAACGGAGTTCAATAGGCGGTAGTTCGTTGGAGCGCCCTAGATGTTATTACAGGGGAGAAATCGCTCGAGATGTCTTGCAGCAAGGAACAAACCATCCCCTCCGCGCTGAGGATCAGTCTGGCCGCCGGAGCGTCGAATCGTGTTGACAATAGAGATGCGGGCAGCCATCGGATTCCATTGGAAGACTGGCATTGTCAACAGCTCAATCCACAAAGGGTCCTGCAAGAAATTCGACACTGGCACCAATTCGGAGGTGGCGAGAAAAAAGATATCGTAAATGGTTTCGCTCCAGAAGGGTATACATCAGCAATCAAGCAGCCTCATCCTCAATCTCCAGATTCCCAACTCTGAACTTCTTCCCCCTCATATCAGCATAGTCACTGTGGTTGTGATAATTCTTCACCCGTTCCCTCACATACTGCAGTCCAGTCACTGTAGCGGCATCCTCACTGTCCTCAGAAACGTGCCCCAGACGCCTGAGTAGCGGGCTAGGCGCCGGTTTGATATCCACTTGGTCTCCAGGTCGTACGAAATAAAACAGGCCGAGACGGTGGATGTGCGCTTGATCCTCGGGAGGACGGATCACCCTGTGGATGGTTGATTTAAGGTAGCCAGCGGACCAAAACTGGAGCGTATCACCGACGTTGCAGATGATGCCGTTGTCGACTGGTGGTACGTACTTCCACTCTCCGGCTGGTGTCTTGAGTTGGAGGCCTGCGACGTTCTGGCTCCAGAGCAAGGTAAGGCTGCCGAAGTCGGTGTGTGCGCGCGACCAGGTGTTTTGCACTTTGGCGTCGTCTTCGGCGCTTCGTGGAGAGTAGATCATGTAGCGTAAGTGATCCTCACTCTTGTCTTCGTACAGGTGTCGTTTCGAGAAGTAGTCTTCGGGAAGCTCTAAGATGATGGAAAACAGTGTGAAGACTTTGGAGGCGAGCTCCAGTGACCGCCGTGAGAAGTCCTCAATCTCAGCACGGAATTGACGGAGGTAAGGGTGGAAGGGTTCGTTCTCGTAATCGGGGATAAACTTGGGCACGTTGACTGACTCGACATTGTCCATTATGTCGGTGCCCATTATTTTCTTCTCATTCGCCTTGGGATGGATCAGCAGGCCATTGCAAGATGTCGCATATGCGCACGCGAAATTTCTCGGGTGAGACAACATACAGCACGATAGCCAAAGTAGTTTCCTTGCGTGAAGTCACAGCGATACTTTGGATCCGCTCTCTCTTCGAGCGGAAGGTTGAAGTATGCCTGGCCTATGTCATACTGGCGATCCACTTCTTCTTGGGTAAATCCGGTTCCAGTGATGCTGAAGAATCCAGTGCTGTGTACCTGGTGCATGTATAAGTTCACAGTCTCTAGGCGCATCACAACAAACGTACTGCGTCTCGCAACTCCTCTGCAAGGCGTTCTTTTTCACCTGGCTCGTTGAACGAAGACAGATCAATGACCTTGATGTCTGCCCAATCAAGGTCGTCGGTGGTCTTTTGTGGTCGCTCCCATCTTGGGATAGCTGGGGTTTGTGTCACTGCAGACGGCATCTTAGGTGTCGGGTTGAGTTTGCGTAGGAGTGCTGAAGGTCAAAAGTCCAGTATAGGTATGCTGAAATATATACTGTCGCATGATGTTCTGTCGCATGGTCGTCTTGAGATGGCTCCGATATACGGCCAGTCAAGAGCGCGGTTGGGTTGCTCACAAGCACGCCATACTATGCCAAGATCGCGGGCGCCATGAACTGAGCAGCACCTCGTCAAGTCGGCATCCCGTGCGAGTGGTGGCAGATCATGCCTCACAACAGAAGGGCCAACATATGGGTGATTGGTATTATCGGAAGTCCCACCTCTTACAAAAGCCATCTTTTTGCGTCATGCACACTAAGTCCGCTAAGGCAGGGAATGGTGAATTAGCGCCCTCGCACTCTGATTCAGTGCACTCGGACATGCATCCGGATAGCCACTCAAATGGAGATCCATTGTGGATCCACGACGGTCCGCAGTGAACGACAACCGGTATCGGGTTTGGAGGAGGTTAGCCTGACTTCAGTAGAAGGCCATTGCGTGCTTCTTGGTATTTCGACCTCATAGGATGCCATCATGAGTCTGGAAAAGATGTGAGACGACTGAGCTCGATATAAGCCCAACATCGGCTGTCTTGCCGGCTGTTCTTGATATTCGCAAACATCGTCAAAATGGCTTCCAACACAGAATCGAAGGAGCTTCCGCCAAAGGAGCAGTATGTTTCCGACTCCGAAACCAGCTCGGAAACCACGGAGGCATTGCTCAAGAGTGCGCATCGGAAGGTAGACAAGCGTCTCCTGCTCTGGTACGCATTTGTAAGTGGATTTTCTGGAATTGCCTACCCGATCTTCTAACAGAGACCTCCCTAGGTCTATCTGATCATGCGGATCCATGTGAGCAACATCTCGAACGCCGCAATTATCAATTTGGAAGAGGGCACCGGCATTCGCAAGCAACTGGGCAACCTTTCTTCATCCCAATGGGCGTGGGCGCTGAGTATCTTCTACTACCCGTACATGTTCTTCGAACCGATAGCCACGCTCGCGTTGAAGCACTTCAGCCCCTCGGTCTGGATGAGTCGGATCATGATCACCTGGGGAATCATCTCCATGTGCCAGGGCGCAACCCAGAACTACGCTGGAATCCTGGCATGTCGTTTCTTCCTGGGCGCTGCCGAGGCGGGGTTCTACCCTGGAGTGCTGTATCATTTCTCGTTCTGGTATCCGACGCATCGTCTCGCATTCAGGATCGCGTTCTTCTATGCCTGTGGCATGTTCTCAGGTACCGTAAGCGGGCTTTTGGCGTACGCCATCTCTTTCATGAACGGAGTAGGAGGCCTTGCAGGCTGGAGATGGGTAGGTCGTGCAATCCGACCGGCATGATACCGACTGACCAGTTCCAGCTCTTTATCCTGGAAGGCATCCCTGCGATCCTGTGCGGCATATACACCTTCTTTTACCTCCCGAACTACCCCGAAAATGCGCTGTTCCTCACAGAGGATGAGCGCGAAGCAGTCATCGCAGACCTGCCCAAACAGGCACCGACAATGACAGCGAAGACCTTCAACCTCGCACAGGCTAAGGGTCTCTTTACGGATCCAACATTCATCCCATTTCTGATGATCTGGATTACCCACGGTATCGGAGGGTGGGGAATATCCTTCGTTCTGCCGACCGTCATCTATGAGCTAGGCATTTCAAATACGGCCATATCGCAAATCATGACAATGGTGAGTCAGCTTTGCCCTAAGTGATTCATTCGCTCATGCCCCGTAGCCTCCTTTTACTCTTGTCTTTGTCATTCTTCTCACGCTCGCCTTCCTGGTCCACACACGTCGTCTGAGTCCATGGGTCGCCGGCCTAGGCGTAGAGATCACGCAGATCGTCTGCTACATCCTCCTCATTACAGTCAAGCATGCGGTTGCGAAGTACATATTTGTCATGATTGCGACTGCAGCTTCGCAATCGTTCTTCGCCCTCATGTGGCCAGAGCGGATTCGGGCAGCGCGAGGGACAACAACAGCCGGGTTGGCCATTGGCAGTAAGACCGTCCACCGGGTCCTAGGAGAGCAAAGGCTGACAGTACTAGTAACGAATGCATCCTGCCAGCTGATGGGAATCGTCGGTCCCCAGATATATCAGCCGAAGTTCGGCCCAACGTATCGCGTCAGCTTCATCTGCTCCATATGCTTGCTTTCAGCCACGCTGGGCGCGGTCTTGACGAGTTGGTTCTTCGTCGCAAGAGGGGACAAGAAAAGAGCGATAGAGGAGGATGCAAAGCGCGAGCAAGATGTTTGATAGTTGCTGAGCCTTCGTACTCAGACATTTTGACACCTGGAATTGATGACACCATTTCTGCTTAGTCATCGACGCGACGTGCCCCAGCCGGGGCCGCTGGTGCCGCACCTGCAGTGGCCTTCAAACGTTGCAAAACTGCGCCATCACACTGCCAAAGCAAATACTCCGTCAATCGAACGCTGACTGCAGTTGCTTGCATTTCTCTATGGCTCAAGACTAGTGTTTCACGCCATTGTTTGGTATCAAATCCCTCGACTCCAGAGACGGTTTCAGCATACCCTATGAGCATGCAACCACACGCCTTGACAACGTACCCGACCGACTTTGTATACGATCTGCACATCTCACTCTTTTACGGTAGTCATACCAGCCGAACTTGCTCGACCCAGAGACATCCTCTGCAGCCATTGCACTCAACCTTGCCGCTACCCGACGTTCCTTTCAACTCCACAGTTGGCAGATGCCATGAAACAAATCCATCCTAGCCGCAACGCATATGCATAACGTCTCGCCTCGGGCGCAGGAACGCTTGATCGGCGTCTGCAACCAGACTAACCCCCACAGCTACCTAAACACGCCTACAAGCGAGCCTCAGCCTGCTCCAAATGCCGCTTCAAGCGATTCGAACATAGCGCCTCGGGGTTGCGCCCTCATGCTCTTTGGAGTATATATACCTCATCAACAAACCCCTCCTCTTTTCTCCAGAACACCCAGTCTTCCGTCGTCTCCTTCTCTTTGATCTAGTTATCAAACTTCGATTCTACCGCTGGTCGGTTCCTCTTTCAAGACTTCTTATATCAAGATATCCAACTACAACCCCTCCAATCATCTCCACCAGCTTTCACGCACCATGCACTTCCTAGCCCCCCTCTCCCTCCTCCTCACGCTCGCCCTCGCAACCCCAATGCCGCAGAACGCAAACCGCCCCGTACCCCAAGGCGCCTGCTGCGTCGCCAACACGAACCTGAAACAAGACGTCTGCAACGTCAACGGCCAGGCCGGCCGCTGTGTTCCGAGTGCCGCGAACGGATGTACGTTTGAAAAGCGGCGGAGTTGTGTATAAGTGCTGACTTGAAACAGGTGGCGAACGGTTAACTTGCATCGAGGACAACCGATTGACATGCGATGCGAATACGCTGGAGAGAGGGCGGCCGAGGTGCAGACTTGTGGGTGAGGAGGCGATTCCTTAGATGAGTCGACCGGTCCCAGGCCCCCCCGTTGCTATTCCGGCAAGAGGTGCATACCAAATATCTAGATCGAGAATGATGAATCAAGATGAATGACTGCAATGCATTGATATGGTATCATCAAGTCCCGGTTCCTGTGTTTTGTCGAATTTGGTGTCCGCCAGCTGATAAACATTCTTGCACAACAACACTCACTCACTCACTCACTCCAATGCACAGCATATAACAATGTTTAAACATGTATTGGCCTTGATCACATCTCCTCTGCATCCCCACGCGTCCGTCTCAATCATTAAAGGAAACTCGGCCCACTGATCGTTGCAAAAAACAGTCGCCAGGACCAATCAACCACCCAACGCCATTAAAAACTTCAATACAAAAGAACAATGGGACCCGCAAGAGAAGGACCGAAAAGAAAGGATAAGGAAGGAACAGGACAGAACAGAAGACAAGAACAGAAAAGCAGACATCTTCTTCCCAAAAAGCCTCTTCCAACTCTCCGCCACCGTTACACCCAACCCAGATTCGATTAAAAAACGCGAGAGATTGACAGGGGAATGCCAGGATTGGGAATCCGTTGATGCTCGATATACAAACGGAGAGGTATAGAACTCGCTGAGGCAAACAAAAAGATTGGCAGCCGACAAGCAGGGACGCGCCGAGGCGTCATCGTCATCGATGGCGGTGTCTGAAGACGCCGAACATGCTCGAGAGCGGAGGGTTCTATGACACAGAAAATGTGAGCAATGTGGTCGTCTGGCCATGAGATCCATAACCCAGATTGGATGATCTAGAAAATCATGGAGCGAACCTGATCCCGGCGCCCGCCCTGTCCTTGGGGCACCTCACGACGCTTAGGCACCACACCAGTCCGGTGTCGCTGGTCCTTCTCAACCGGAGGGGGAGCGGGGGCATCTGACCGGTTCCGCGAATGTCCCTTAGTTGGGCTACCAGCCCTGGGAGGGACATCTGACTGCATGCGGGAGTGCCCGCCGCGAGCAGCGCCTGTAGAGTTCGCGGGAGGTGGAGCGAACGGTACCCCTCGACCGTCTCCTTTGATGGGGCTCGTCGGAGCCGTTTGGGTATGGTCCCACTGATGCGATTGCGGGCGCTCCGCCGCTTTCTGTGTGCTCTCCGTTGCCACCTTCTTCTGAGCGCGCATCTTCTCTCGTCTCTCCTTCTGCAAAACCATCTCCGTCCAGGCCTTCCCGCTGGCGACGTCCTTGCCCACGATTTCAGAGAGGACAGACATCCATTCTTCTTTCTGGGCAGTGGTGTCCGCATAGAAGTCAATGACCTCTCCATTGGCAAAGCGGATGCGGAACCCTTCTTCGACGAACATGTAGCCTTCTTCGTCTTCGGCAAAAGCGGAGCGGCGACGGTGGCCACCCTTGGTTTGAGATGGCTTCTGCAGCGCCGTCTTGTCATCGATCAGCTTCTTTGCCTTGGCAAGGTTGATGGTAGCGCGCGGTTGGCGTGTCGTCTCGTGGAATGCAGTGAGAGTTGTACCATCGAGACGGAAGTAGCGGCGGCGCCAATACTTTCATTATTGTTAGCTCTAGTCCTCTCTTAGTTCGTCAATGTAGACTTACCGGGCAATCTCCGCCCTGCTGGCTCAAGTGGCCTTCGAACTGCTTTCCTTTGACTTGTTCAGCCTCGCGCAGTTCCCGGATACAAGCATTCATGCTCTTGGGCATATCATCATCCGTCGCATTCTTGGGCTTTGGGACGTAAAGAAGCTGCAGCGCGAGCTTGCCCACACGGTACGGTGGACGGCGGACGACGCCACCACGCTTGCTCTTGACACTACTAACACCAGAGTCATCCACCGCCCACTCATTGAAGCACGGGATGTCGACGTTGAGTAGTCGCCCGTAAGCGTCGTTTTCGTGGTTCTTGAGGCAGACATAGGCACGAGCGAAGGAGCCATCAGGCCCGACTAGGTTGTGAAGGAGATCCCATGCGGTTGGCTGCTGCTTACGTTTCGCTTGGGCCTCTTGTTGTTGTTGCAGAGCTGCGCGCTCGGCTTCTTCTTGCTGCTTCCTCTCCTGTTCCTTGCGCTTCTTGGGGGATGAGAGAAGGCTACGGAAACCTGAGTGCGTCTTCTTGGGGCTGGCAGGCCTCACGACCGGGGCAGCAGTAACCTCTGGGTGAGCGGGCGGTTCCAGTTTGGTCTGAAGGGTAAGTTGAAATTCGAGATCGTCAAGAACCACCAGCTCGAACTCCTGGCCGATGGGGGCGCTGTGCCCGAGCTCCAGCCACGATGTAGTAACGCAGTGGAGACCGTTGTCCAAAGTGAGCTGGAAATGAGTGCGCTCCGCTGGAATCTAAGTTAGCCAATGACAGCATTGTGGTTACAGAGAGACATACTCTTAGGCAAAGGAAGGTCGAGGTCCTTGACACCTACAACCTTGACAAACAGCCTACCCCTCTCGGTTCCATCCTCCAGTTCTTCTCCATTAGCTTCCTCAACAGAGTCGAGCCCCCCAGCCACCGCAGACTCTTGGCCTGGAAGTGGGGGGGCTGGGCCTGAGGGTGCTACGCGACGGGCGCCCGATGCAGTGCGCAGGCTGCGTCGCCTGTGCTTACCGTTCCAGGGCTCTGTGGTCCAGGCGGGCTTCCGCTCTGCACTGGTCTTACGGGAGTTGGCGGGCGCAGGCTTCGGAGCCTTCTCGGTGTCTCCAGCCGGCTTCTCATCGCTGAACTGACGGCTGCTGGCAACGACAAGCTTCGTATTTTGCCGCATCAGATATCCTTTCTGTTCACGAACATAACCATTAGTCGGGCTGTACGTAAACACTTGGCCATTCTCTCTTTGCTGGGCGGGCCTGTTGGGTTGGGCACCAGATACTGGAGGCAAACGGGCAAAAGACGGTAAAGGAAAAAGGGGTTGTACCTTTTGCGCTTCAATGATGTGGTCAAACTCTTTGTCCAGGCCGAAGCTGAGATCGTTCGAGTCATCACCAATATCAATATCCAGGATGAGTCCCTCCTTGGTGGAGCTCTTGAGACTGAGTTGTGAATCCCACTCGGAAACGTGACCAACCTCCAAGCTGAGCGACTGGCGCTTTGGGCTCCGCTCTGGCACCGGTGGCGGATGCTGGCCGCTCACTTGCCGCCGAGTCTCAGCCATGTCAACGTCTTCTGGGATGAGAGAAGGGCGGGTCTTGAGTTTTCCTCCGGCACCCTTGATGGTTGCGAACTCCTCAGGGACCACTGGGGAGTTGCTGTCCCGAGGTGGCTCAACGTCAACCACTGGCACGTCAACCTCCGACACTCCAGAGGGATGACGAATAACAGATTCGGGCGTGCCCGGCTCCTCAGTTTGGCCGTTCTGCATCGACTCAGGCGTCTCAGGGCGGAGCAGGAACTCCCGCATGGCGCCAATCTTGGGTGCTGTGTCCAGCGGGCTTGGAGCGGTCTCGAATGAAGCCCTCAGCGGATCAAGGCTGAGATCCACGGTACTATCCTGGAACGAGGCAAACAGGTCATCGTTCTTGGTTGCCTCAGCAGCAGTGAACACGCTAGGCTGTTCTGCCGGCGATGAAGGCCCGGACGTTTCGATTGTGCTTTGGGAAGTCGGCTGCTCATCAGGCTGAGTAGAGTAGTGGCTGGCATCGTCGTCCTCTTCGGCCGTGTCATGAAGCGGATGATGAATTACAGAGCCCTCTCGCGAGGTGTCCTCGGCTTCCGCGGCTTCGGCTTCTGTGTACGCCTCCGTCGTCTCAGCCAGGGAGTACGCATCAAGCACGCTTTCTGAGTACCCTTCTGGGGGAGCAGAAATCTCGCGAGGATGCTCATCGAAGTTAGAGGAGCACTCGCGGGATGGAATGGGAACGTCGGGGTCGAGGTCCGCCAAATCACCGTAGCTGCGCTCAGGGCTGGACTCTGCATCGTAGTCGTAACTGTCGTACTCGTTAAAGTTCCGGCTTTTGACTTTTCGCAGTATCGATTCACGGGAGATGCGTGGCGCTTTGGGGCTGTCCACGGTATCGTCCTCTTTCTCGGCACCCTGCGTATGAGCCTCGTTGCCACTTTCGATCGACTTCTCTGGCTGCTGCTGTGTAGGCGTGTCTGTGTCACGGTCGCCGCCGATGTTCATCAAATCGAGCCTGTCCTCCAGTGTCATGGAGCCCTCCCGCATGTTCAGAAGATCCTCTTTTGAGAAGCCTGACAGTTGAGGCAGTTGGGGCAAGGACCGCCGTGCTCCGCTGGCACGCTCCGCAGCTGCCGCCAGGCCAGTGTTGACGTCGCGTGAGTGGCTCTGCGTCGGAGGTAGTGGAGGAAGCGGGCGGGAGTCACCATCGGATGCAGTGGAGCCATTCCGGCCAGTGGGCGCGTTAGGCATAGGGCTGCTATCTCGGGCGTTGAACACATCGTCATTGGTGTCTGTGAGAGAGACATCAGCGACGTCGGGGCTCATGTGGCGCCAGTCCTCAGGCAGCACCACAGGCGTCTTCTCAGTGTCCTCCAAAGAGGCATCGAAGCTGTCGTCTTGGTCGAAGCTCATGTCCTCGTCCTGCTGAGAGTCGTAGCTACCTTCTCGGGAGCCGGATGCGATAGAGGAAGGGTCGGGGGTGACCATCTCGTACTCGTTGATGACCGGAGGGGCAGCGTCAAAGGTCACACTCTTCGCATGGCGGCGCAGCGGTCGCGGAGTGGGGTGGCTCGGATCGTCCTCGTCGGAGAAGACGCTGGAGTCAGGGTTGTAGTCTGCGTATCTGAAGCGGACGGGGCTCGCCAGGGAAGACTTTGTGGGTTGCGGTCGGCTCTCGACGGGCGGAGTGGTCTCTCTGAATGTAGACTGCGTCGGCAGCTTTGTTGGGGACGTCTTGGTGGCGTTCAGCATCGGGACCTGGGTGAGGCTCTCGCCACGGCGATGGGTGCGGAATTCATCGTTTTGTTTACGGGACGTGTTGTTGGCGCTGAAGGCGGCTCCCTGGAACTGAGTGCTCAGAGGACGGCCTGCAGCTAGCGGCCTGTCCAGCGGTTGCACAGAAGCCGGGTCGTACTCGTGCTTCTGCTCGCGCAAAAACATGTTACTGTTCTTAACACGAGAGGCCTTCTTGAGGTTCTCGATGGAAGAACGCTTGGGAGAGAGCAAGGGAGACGGCTCGTTCTCGTAGTCATTCTCGGAGCCGAAGCGGCCCTTTGGTGAGACGGTCTGCTCCTTCCAGAACAGCCTCGGGCTCTTCTCAAACGGCGAGGAGCCGAAGGGAGAGTTCTCCTTGGAGAACATCATGGACTGTACGTGGCTCGTGTTAGTCGCTTAGCAGGAATGTGGGTCCGGATGGGCGGTACCTTTGTTTGTTGGTTGAAGCTCGGCGAGTTCCTCCTGTGCTCGGTGGTGCCGATCTCAGACAGCGGACGCGAGACATTCATGGCCTTGACGGGCGTCTTGTTGATGCGCAGCGGGGACACCTGTAGGGGTGCGGGTCAGTTTCATGGTGGGTCGGCCCTCTGGACAGGACTCGAGCTCACCCCTTCGTTCTCAGACATTGTTGCTCAACAGACGGCAGTGCAGCTAGCCGAAATGGCGCTGTTGGGGAATGTGTTTGTGTGGAATGCGCGCTCCCGCGCTGGGGGGGGCAAGTATAAAAACACGAACTAAAACTGGGGGGGGGAGTGAAGAGAACGTCGACGCTCGCGCATGCGCTGCAGTCGGGTGTGGGAGGGTTGGGCAGATGGGGGAGAAGGACGTGGAGGAGTCTGAAGCTGATGGGAAACAGCGCGTAGATGGATATGGGCGATTCCCGGGTGGAGTCAACACGGCCGGGGGGAGAGCCTGTTTCCAGCCGTCGCTGGGGCAACCGCGCGGGGTGCCCCGCCACATCTTGCCGAACCGGGCTAGACCGAGGCGGTGCCTGTTTCGCATCCTGATTGCCAAGCTGTGGCGCATGAAAAGTCGCGACTTCGATTTCGATCATCGCCTTATACACTCTCTGCACGACATTCACCCCTCCCGCGATGCTGCGCCAGACCTCGCGCGTGTGTCCTCTCTGCGAGGTGCGCTCGATCCTCGGGCGGCCGTCACCTTACGCCTCCCAACAGACGCGCCTGTACGGACAATTGCAGCGCTCCCGAGGCGACAGACCTTTCAATTCCCGAGGCGACAGATCTTCCAATCCGCGAGGCGACAGAGATTTGGATTCCCGGGGCGACAGACCTTCCAATTCCCGACGCGACGGTCCTCCCGATTCGCGAGGGGACAGGTCTTCCACCGCCACATCATGGCAGAGCCGGGAAGCGCCGCGGTCACCAGCAAGAGGAGGATCAAGAGGGGGCGGTGGAGGCTTTGGAAACCGGGACAGGCCGCGTCCGTCGCGCATGGTCCTGTCTGACACGGTTGCTGAAGGACCGCGTCCGCAGAAGAAAAAGTCATCCGAGGAGCCATTCGGGTTCCTCAACAGGACTCGCGTACCAGCCTTCCTCGAGAAGCAGAAAGAGAGGGAAGATGAAAGGAGAACGCAGAGATCACAGGCGAGAGGCATGAGCGGCCGGAGGGATCAACAGCGGAGAAGGCCGTCTTCTGAGCCATTCCACGCCCTCAAGATGCAGCGCACTCTGCACGAAATCCCATACGGCTCACGCGCTGCCATAAAGAAAAAGATTGACCAGATCGAAACCTTTGACGACCTACCGCTTACGGATGTTGTGAAGGAGGCCGTGAAGGACGCGTTGCCCGAACTCGAATATCGCAATCCGACTCCTGCCCAGGCCATTGCCATCCCAGCCCTGCTCGGCCAGGGCACTAAAAAGCGGACCAGGACCCCCGAGAACAGGCCTGGCTTGCAGTCTTTCTTGTTGGCTGCTGAGACGGGTTCAGGGAAGACGCTGGCATATTTGTTGCCTGTCGTCGATGCCATCAAGCGCGAGGAAGCCGCCGATGCTGAGCAGCAGGCTCGCGAGGAGGCAGAGGAGGCAGCAGCCCGAGAGCAGAACAAAGGGGATCCCTTCGGAGTCGAGGAACCGGAACTGTCAAAAGCCACGGATCCCGCTCGCCCTCGTGCCATCATTCTAGTCCCCTCTGCTGAGCTTGTCGCCCAGGTGGGCGCTGTTGCAAAGTCGCTGTCTCATCGTGCCAAATTTCGCGCTGCTCCAATCTCGGCCAAGAACACTGCAACCGTCATCCGCAGTCGTCTCTTCAACGAAAAGGGCGTGGACATGGTCATATGCACACCGCCTCTGCTTGCCAGTATTGCTCAGAGCAACCCCAATATCCTCAGCCGCGTCACTCACCTCGTTTGCGATGAAGCCGATTCATTGTTCGACCGCTCCTTCAAGGAAAGCACTACCGAGATCCTCGATAAGGCAACACCCTCCCTAAAGAAGCTCATTCTCTGCTCTGCTACCATCCCACGCTACCTTGACAAGTATCTTGCAACCCGATTCCCTTCCATGGACCGTCTCGTCACGCCCAACTTGCACGCCATTCCCCGCCGCGTCCAACTGGGTGTCGTGGATGTCAACAAGGATCCATATCGTGGCAACAAGATGCTGGCATGCGCTGACACCATCTGGCGGATTGGCAAAGCGAGCTCGGACTACGACCCTTCAGAGGGCAAAGAAGCTGTGCCAATCAAGCGCATTCTGGTGTTCGTCAATGAGCGAGAAGATACAGATGAGGTTGCGCAGTATCTCGCCAGGAAGGGAATAGACGCCCTCGCCTTCCACCGTGACACAGACCCCGTCCGGCAAGCCAAGATTCTGTCAAGCTTCACCGGAACCGACCACACGAAAGAGAAGGATGTTGACGCCTTGGGGAAGTCGGATAAACCCACTATCAAGCGCCAACTCCCCAATACGAAAGTCCTGGTTACCACAGATCTCGGTTCGCGAGGTATTGACACCGTGGCCGTGAGGCATGTCATCCTCTATGATGTGCCGCACACGACCATCGACTTCATCCATCGCCTGGGACGTACAGGCCGTATGGGCAGGCGAGGCAGAGGCATTGTTCTCGTGGGCCCGGGCGACCGTGCCGATGTCGTTAAAGAGGTCAGAGAGGCCATGTTCCGAGGAGAGGCCTTGATATAGGCTATGTCTTAGTTTCATTGGGTGTACGATCACAGTGTAAGTATCAACAGTAAAGCATTGCATGGCGTTGGTTATCTTGAAACGAAAAGCATCTTCTTCCATCTGCTCTACTCTTTCTCACAGTCCTCTCAATTACGGTTTTTGTGCATTCGTCCCGCATATTAGACATCCAGTCGTGTGGACCTTGCGGAGCTAACACTTCGTAATGTCTGTGGCTGTGGTGTTACTGAGGCGGGAAAGAGTAAGCACTTGCGCTCCCTGTCTTCTGCAGCACCGCCATCCGGGTCGCTGTATAGATGAAAGGAGACACATGCGCTTTCTCGTCATTGTTCTGATTTTCATACGCTTGGCCTTCCCTTGAGCACCGAGCTGCAGTCCAACCTGCATAAAACCGCTCAAGGGAACTACCACAACATCTTGCATCTGATACTGCCATAATTCTCCGCAAAAGGGCCGATCCGAGCGGGTGCGTTTCTTGGTGCCCAATGGTCACAATGCGGCGTCATGTTGATACCCACATGGTACCTCGTATTCGCGATGGCACCCGAAAGGGGATAACGCATCTCACTCCACGCCTTTTCTATGCAGACAGTTGCTGCAGACGGATTCCGTTCGCGTTGTATAAGTTAGCGCATCTGCTCGTGGCGCTTCAGGTTCTGAGCTTGATTTAACGTCGATTTCTTTTCTGTCGTCCTCTTATTCTTGCAACACCATTCGCGATGCAGGCTCGATACCAAGTAATCCTCGACCACAACCCTGGACCCCTTCCCAGAAGCCGGGGCGCAGATCCTCGGAGCTATCCCAGGTTGTTGTCCTTCCGAGGTCCATTATTGCAGGCTGCCCTTGAAAGATGACGCTAGATTTTGGGGAAAGAATCAGCCGCCACGCCTACGAGGTTCTTGATGGACTGGCCCCATGTCATCGTGGCCACCGGAAGGCTGAGCGCTCTGGATACGAGGGACCCCGTTTCTTGGCAACGTCGCTCCCGAGCTCTAGATCCGCGGTCACGCAACGAGTCCTCTTCTCCATCCACCTCTGATTCATCGTCAGGCCAGTTGCAGCTTCGATTGCCGACCTTCTTCCTCAGAAGTCGTATTTGCCCTCGAACCAAGTACATGCTCTGTCTGGTCACTGCCATCTCTGCATAGCCGCCGGCATGCCAAAGCGATCTCACGGCTGTTTCGAGTGTAGAAAGCGGAAAGTACGATGTGACGAAACGAAACCAGAGTGCATGACGTGCCTGCGTCGCGGTACCAAATGTCCTGGCTATCGCCCACCACAGTCTTTCATCCTTCACACGTTCGATAAAGACTCAGACCGACCTGGCATCATCAAAGAAGATGAGGAGCGCTACAAGTATGCGAACCACGAGGAGGCGCAGGACCACGCGCAACCCGTTGGCGACCTTTCCCCCTCCAAAGCCCGCCCGCTCGACGCCCCGCTACCGCGACCGGTCAGCCAGTCTGCAATGGATCGTGTACAATTTCTGAGCAGCTTTCTAAGCCTGTACCTTCCGAAATGGAAAGGAGAAGTCCTCACTCCACCTTCGGCGATGATGCTGTACCTGCCCGGACTGCCTTCGTCCAAGAATGTATTCTCATCCGCTCTGGACGCCGTCTCAATGGCACAGCTCGCCGTGGACAACAAAAACTACCCTCTGATATACCGGACGAGATCAACGTACGGCACCGCTCTGAGTGTGCTCCTGAGGGCGATTATGGACCCTCGTGATTCTTTGGCGGATGAGACGCTTCTTGCAACGTATATGCTTGGGCTGTATGAGGTGGGTGCAGCGATGCTCTCTGAAAAGCTGCCCTGCTGACGCTGGAGACAGATATTCGTCGGTGTCACTGGAGGCCATGGCTTCTTCTACCACGTACAAGGACTCCTCCATTTGCTAAGGCTAAGAGGGCCGGCTTCAATAAAGTCACAGATGGCCGTCGATGTCTTCCATGGTGTTCGTTATAACTCAGTACTGCCCCCGCCCCTCTAGTTGTGCCCGTTACCTGACGAAGTACCAGCTCTCCATCGGCTATCGCATGCGCAAAGCATCCATATTGGACACGCCTGAATGGCTGGCTGTGACCGCCAAATCAGCAAAGAACGATCCCTACGTTTCGTTGATCGATATAGCCATTTCGATTCCTCGCCTTCTCGAACGGACGGACAAACTTGCGAGAGCACAAGCTCCCCCGGAAGACTTCGAAAAGCTGATCTACGATTCTCAGATTGTCGCTGACCGTGCTTTTGAGTGGTTGGCGAAGTTTGAAACCGACGGCCCTCTGTTCTGGAGAGTGCCTATCGATGACATGGAAGGTTTCCTCAAGCAATTCAACGACCGGACCTTTGACCCCGTGTTCCAGTTCAAAACTTTTGCCACCTTTACTACGCTCATCAATTACTGGATGGCCATGCTGATCCTGCGATCAAACACCTTTGGCCTCCTACGAAAGTTCAGAAAGCTGGAACCGAAGCAACTCTTCCTGTGGGATCGCGAGCTCTCGGGTTACGCAGACAGCATCTGTCGGACAGTGCCTTACGGCTGCCGGCCTTCCTCGGGGTACTGTGGCCGGTTCGGCACTCTTACTCCGCTCGTGGTCGCAAAGAAGTACTACGAGGCGAAGAAAGCAGAAAGAGAGATTGCTTGGTGTGATATGGTCTACTTTGGAAAGAACGTGCCTGGCCTTTATTCACCACCCCCGGAAACGA
The DNA here is from genome assembly GCA_010093795.1 of Sporormia fimetaria CBS 119925. Lineage (NCBI taxonomy): Eukaryota > Fungi > Ascomycota > Dothideomycetes > Pleosporales > Sporormiaceae > Sporormia > Sporormia fimetaria. The sequence continues at coordinate 923,806 of MU006562.1, forward strand.
ATAAGGGTATCGTCAGACACGTACAGAACAGCACCAGATACATACTGTGAGCTGGGAGAAATGATAGGATGCGAACAACGAACACAGAAGCTCCTCATGCTTCACCGAAGATGTTTCTTTGAACGCTCGCAGCAGATTACGCTCGTTTTTATCTTCGCTTGAGGCCTCAAGGGCTGGGCTGCTGAGGACATGGCCAGCACGAGTCATGCAAGACAACCCCGCATTCCGAAATACCCCGCCAACGTGCATCACAACCTGAAGGAACGCTTCACATGTCACGCTGTACAACGAACGACTTCATTCTTTTCCTGGCGATTCAATTCGAACGTGTCAGTACAGCATACGGGAACCGGACGACAGCACTACGCTTGCATATGAGTCAAGCTTCGAGAATTTCGTTCCGATTCCAGTCGAAGAAGAGCGAAGCTGGTGCAGGACACCCGAAGAGAATTTCCCTCTTGATCGTGTTGATCCGGTACTTGCCACCAAAAGATCGGCTTGTCACTTCACGATTCTGAAGGCGGACGAACAGCGGAGGGAGCACAGCCTCCCGCAAGTGGAGAACACCAGCTAGCTGTGCTGGGAAGATCCTGAGGATTCGATGATGGCACTTTTCCCTAAGGCTGTTGGCCACCCGTTTTCCATGGGAAGCTTCCGAGTGGCCAAAAGATCGATCTTTTCCATCATGATAGTGTGGTAAATCAGACATCTCAGGGTCCTGTTTCTTGTCGCCGCCGAAATCGACCGCAAGGTTTGAGGTCATCGGTCCCGCATTTCTTCTCGATCGGGTTAGGGAACAACCTCGGCTCGACTTTCTTTGCTACACTGGCGGTGACGACGGTTGCTGGGTTGACGTTTAGAAAGTATAAGACTGGTTTCAAAGCGCACGAAGAGAATTCTGGTCTGTCTCATATTTAACTTCTTGCAATTCACGTATCCCTCTCTCATCAATTGCTCCCGAATCCCTCAACACTACAACTGATAACACAAACCTCACACACCATGTCCGGACAACAGACTCAACAATGGATCCTTTCCAACCCCCCGCATGCGGAACCCAAGATTAACGGTGACGACGCCACCTTCAAGTTGGAGAAGAAAGACTTTCCCTCACCAGGAGAAAATCAGGTTCTCCTCAAGGTGCACTATTGTGAGTTTCCAGAAGAGAACATTGCAACGCAACTAACAGCTCCTCAGTGTCGAATGACCCCGCACAAAGAGGATGGATCCAGGCCGACGTAGATCCTGAACGTCTATACGTGCCCCCTGTCAAAAAAGGCGATGTCATGCGTGCTTTCGGTGTCTGCGAAGTAGTCAAGTCTAACGCCAGTAACCTCAAGGAGGGCCAGCTCGTCATGTACACTTCCGGATGGACTGAGTACGTCGTCGCGAACGCTAACGAGTGCCGCCCCGTGCAAGCCGACGAGAGCGCCGGTATCCGCCCTACACACTTCCTCGGAGCATTGGGAGGCACCGGCCTCACCGCATACTACGGCATCGTGGATGTCGCAGAAGCAAAGGCAGACGATGTCGTCGTTGTCTCTGGAGCGGCAGGTGCTACTGGCAGCATGGTGGTGCAGATTGCAAAGCACCTCTTGCGCTGCAAGAAGGTCATTGGCATTGCGGGTGGAGAGAAGAAGTGCAAGTGGGTTGAGAGCCTAGGAGCCGACGTGTGCGTCGACTACAAGTCGTCAACGTTCAAGAAGGACCTCGAGGCCGCGACCGACGGCTACGCCGATGTCTACTTCGACAACGTCGGCGGCGAGATCCTGGACCTCATGCTCACGCGCATGAAGCGTCACGGCCGCATTGCGGCTTGCGGTTCCATCTCCACATACAACTCCCCTGGCAGCGGAATCAAGAACTGGTTCGAGGTTATCAGCAACAGGCTGAACATCAAGGGCTTCATTGTGCTGGATGCCATGAAGCCTGGCAAGATGGAGAACATCATTGGCACGCTGATCAAGGGCATCAAGGACGGCAAGATCCATCTTGGTCCGGAGGTCGAGACGGTGGTGGAGACGAAGTTTGAGGATGTGCCCAAGACGTGGATGATGTTGTTTGAGGGCGGCAACCAGGGCAAGCTGGTCACGCAGATTAAGGGATGAGCGGGGATGGGGCTTTTCTAGATACCATATGACACTGTCTGCGCCTTTTGAATGAAACAAATTGAACGATCTGAAGTTACTCTGCTGAGCATTCTTCTCCAATCAAATTGACGCATCTCGATGACGCAACAAGCCGCCGACAATCAACACCAAGCGCAAACCTACTACAAGCGGAAGGTTGCGCACAGGCCTTCGCTGCCCCGCCATGTGCCCCTCCATCCCTCTCTCTTCCACCCGCCTTCACATTCCGAGCTTACATACGTCTTCATCAACCGCCTCACTCTTCCCTCATTGCTGCAATCTGCCCCTATATGCAATAAACTACTATGCCCGAGCTCAACAGCGCTCTTATCATTGCAATTGCCGCTCAGATTGGCCGAGAGCCCTTGTCAGGGTCCGTCGACAACAGGGCGATCACCACGTGCCGGATGTCTCACATCGCGAGCCGTAGAAGGGCTGCGAGCTTCCAAAGGTCACTCGAAGACACCGCATGGCCGCCAATATGCTCCCACGCCGTCGTACCACCGGTCCAATATCAGCAAAGGTTGAGATAATTTATCCGGTGCCTTCGTGACCACATTATCCGTGCAGTTTGCAGACGCCGAAGACTTGTGGAGACCACCATGCAAACTTTCCACTTTGCGTCGCTGGGGCGATTGCCAGAGTGACGACCAGATTAACCAACAGCTCTCGGTGGCCTTACATCGCCGATTACAGGAATCGGAGGTGTGATGGCCGTACTGCTCCCCTCCAGCATCATTTGCTGCACGTGTATGCCATGCGAACATGTCGGACTCTCGTATCAATTCCTCTCTAGTGCACCAAGCAGTGATGCAGCGCCTCCTCGTACTCTGTGCAGTCGAAACCCAGTCAGCGGTACAGCATCAGGGCACAGCCCAGTCTCTCGGCGCACCAAGATGCAGCGGAACTGGCAAAAGGCAGATTCTGTTGGCCACCGAAGGGTAAAGTTGACAGGATTCTTCCTGGTCTCAAACCGGAGCAATGGTCGAAGACGCAGGGTCGTTAATCCTCAACAGCGGACCAATCTGCACATAGCAAGGCCTCACACTGGTGCCTGAGTGCGGATCTCAAGCCCTAAGATCTGTGGGACCTGGCTAAGGAGATCTGTATTAATATCCTCCGACTCCCTTCCCTCGCGACTTCCACTCACTCTCGCCTCTTCACCACTTTCCAACCACCTCCCCCATTTCTCACTCTACACCAGCAAACATGAGCAGCCCCCTCCTCCAGTTGAGCAATGGCTCGAAGATGCCCCAGGTCGGCTTCGGCTTGTGGAAGGTCCCCAACGAGAGCTGCGCCGACATTGTCTACAATGCCATCAAGACCGGATACAGGCTCTTCGATGGTGCTTGTGGTACGTAGCCGTCTCTTCTCCTCTCCCTTCGGCAGCCAAACAGGAGCCTACTGCTCCCCGCGACCTCAATTCGAGTCTCTGGGATACCCCGCCATGCCGGACAAGTTGCGGCTTACTGCTACTACACGCCACGTTCACCGCATGGCGCTGTTTGGTGACCAATTCGAGGCCGATGGCTAAAGTCATGCATTCTGGACTTTTTTCATCGTCTAAAGAGCCGGAATGAGGTCATCGGTTCCGGCTGCGGGTCCGGCTCGCAAGTCCGAAAATCCGGCTACCAACGGACCCCTGCTCGACCTGAGCGCCCTCAGTGTCTTTTTATGAGCTTTTTCTGACAACCTCGCTACAGATTATGGAAACGAGGTAGAAGCCGGCCAGGGCGTTGCCCGTGCCATCAAGGACGGACTCGTCAAGCGTGAAGAGCTCTTCATCGTCAGCAAGCTATGGAACTCGTTCCACGACCCCGAGCAGGTGGAGCCGATTCTGAAGAAGCAGCTCGCAGACTGGGGTGTCGACTACTTCGATCTGTACATCATCCACTTCCCCGTCTCGCTCAAATACATTTCCCCCGAGACGCGGTACCCTCCGGGCTGGTTCGTCGATGATGCAAGCACCAAGATCGAGTACGGCAAGTCGTCGCTCGAGAGCACGTACAAGGCTATGGAGGCCGCACAGAAGAAGGGCCTGACCAAGGCCATCGGCGTGTCCAACTACACTGGCGCCCTCCTCCTCGACCTCCTCACCTACGCCACCATCAAGCCCGCCACCCTCCAGATCGAGCACCACCCGTACCTCGTGCAGCCCAAGCTCCTTGAGCTCGCTAAGGAGAACGACATTGTTGTTACCGGCTACTCGTCGTTCGGCCCCCAGTCCTTCGTTGACGGTGACATGGCCATGGCCAAGGACATCCCTCTTCTCTTCGACCACGATGTCATCACCAGCATTGCGAAGAAGCACAACAAGACGACCGCACAGGTCCTGCTCCGCTGGGCGACGCAGCGTGGTCTTGCTGTCATCCCCAAGAGCAGCTCGCAGCAGCGTCTGGAGCAGAACTTGGCTGTCACCAACTTCGATCTCTCGGATGACGAGATCAAGCAAATCTCTAGCTTGGACAAGAACTTGAGGTTCAATGCTCCTCTTAACGTATGTTTTACCCCCTCATCGACTATTAGGCATAATGTAGCTGATATTTGACACAGTGGGGCATCCCCATTCCGCTCTTCTCCTAGACGATGGAGCCAGACTGTTAGACCGCATTTGTGCTTTGCTCTGCTTGCGACGTAAGAGGAAAGTGAGGATAGGGAGCTAAGGCGTTGAGCAGCATATTCTGAGTCCTCCGAGACCCCGCGATGCAGTGGAGGGGGTCTGGGGCCAAGCATGAGATTATGACCTTATATACCAACGTTTCAGTTGAAGCCGCGAAGAGCTTCTGATTTCCCCAGCATGCGCATCTTATGTTTTGGTTTCATGTTGTGTTCTCATGGTGGAAGATTTGGAGGGCTGGGAACGCTCTTTACACGTGACATTGCGTTCACCAATTGAGCAATCATTAAACTGCTACCCTTAGATCTCTCCTAGTCCCAGCTCGAATAACGACCTATATCCGCTATCTGAGGTCTCGATGCTCGTCCTCGTCCTCTAAACCAACCGGGTCCGTCGGCACTCGTCTTCGTACGAGCTATCTTGCTCATGACGTCTTCTAGTACGCTTCGTCATGGTCATGCCATGCATATTCTCAAGTTCTCTTTCTGACAAGATCGATAGAACGCCATGAAATATATCTCAACGCCCTTATTCGCAATATCAGACAATATACCCCCATCTCTCCGTCGTCGTCCACTGCCCCTGATCCCGCGCATTCTTGTCAAAGCAACTTCTCAGCTTCACTGGACAGGGATACACCACCAACAAAACTTCAAACTACGTCGTTGTTTTTGTTACGTCGGCAGATGGATCTAATCTAGACCTCGCACTATAGCTCACTTCAGCGTACCGTCCCGAAGGAACCGGTCGCGGGGCACTGACTGAGGGGGGTTGAAAGTAGGGGAGAGAGATGATATAACGACATTCATGACCGGGCGCGTCTGATTTGGGAACTTTTAACTTTTACATACCGTCTTTGAGGAAGAAAGACAGCATTACAGCAAATATGGCGTCTGAGAGGCAAGCCTTGCAGTATACGCCATACTCCCCCGATCATCTCCATGAATCCAATACTCCTCTTCCCACGTCTGCCAGTATAGAAAGAGGTAGAGAGAAAGAAACCACCCCGACGACAGTCTCAACACCAGATTCCCCAAACCCCTACAAACGCACACCAGTACGCCGTTCCCTCCCCTCCCTCCCATCTACCCCCGTCTCTCTCACCCCAACGCTAACACCCGTAGGCCTTCTACCGCGCCCTCTTCATAACCACAATCTACATCTCCACCACCATAATCCTATGTCTCACAATCCTGCACTTCGCAACCCCGATTACCATCCCCTTCCCCTTCGCCCCGGTTCTCAACTACTACATCCCCCCCGAAGAGCGCGTCTTTGGCGTCGATATGCAGCAGGAATGCGAGAATTTGGATGAAGGCTATGGAGCTGATGGGAGGTTTGTGGACGAGTGTGTGGGGAAATTGAGGTTGATAAGGGGGACTTTTGCTGGCGTGGTGGTGGGGGTCGTACTGCTGCAGTTGTGGAGTGTGAGGGTTATTTGGAGGGCGTGGGTGAGGAGGTGGAGGGAGCAGTGGTTAGGGAGGGAGGAGGAGGGGGTTGGGCTTGGGGGTGGGGATGGGGATGTGGATGGGGATGGGGATGTGGGGGAGGCGAAGGTTTGATGTTGGGTTGGGGTCTGGTAGGACGATGTAATGACTATATTATACAAGCTGATTGAGACACCGGAAGTCGAGATCAGCAATCTCGGTAACATGCCGAACTGATGTTGGAGATGCCAGAAAGCGACAACATCAATTGAAAATGACAAAAAAACACCCAAGATACCCCAGAGAAGAAACGCTGCACGCCTAAACTAAATGCAGATGACAGGGTATCGGACGCAAAGTTCAGAAAAGTGGAAATACAGAAAAAGCTGAAACCGTAAACTACTGTGGGGAGCAAGCTAAATGCGGCTGTAGAAAATGTGATCGCCCGGAGTCGGGATGAACGGTGTGGCTTCGGGAAGGTCTCGTGCTGCTCCGTTCCAACTCGAAATGCACGGGAACATCAATAGCGTACGCATCCGGCTGGGTCGCATCTATGATGATTTGAGTACGTTCAACAACAACCAAGCTGGAACATTCACCTTCCCAACAGGTCTCTTTGACCCGTAGCTGGTCTTTCGCGTCTCGGTAGAACTTGAACTTCCGACACTCGGTTTTGTTGTTCAAATAGCGAATATATGCCTGCACTGTGCATGTTCCACAGCTGTCGCAATCGCACTGGCATCCGCCCCAGGAGCTGATTTCTCCACAATGCATGCACATGCGTCGCCTTCTGCTGACCCAACCGTTCTTGCCTCCCTCACCAGTGTGAACAACTTTCGTCAGGCGGCCAACGTGCCACGCACAAAAACGTGGGGGCAGCTCAATGATTTCGGAGCGCGAGCTGTTGTTGGAGTTGAAAACCGGTATGCACATGGGACTGCTCGAGGAGCTAAAGAGCGCGGACGGATAGACGGTCTTGCAGAGAATGCAGCGTATTTGAGTGGGTGACGGGTCCGGCTCGGCCAGATATGTCCGAATAGCAAGTCGTGTGCAGCTGGTGAGAGGCTTCTTCTTCTTGGCCCATCTCCGGAGGTCTAGGGTATTGTCCAGGACTCGGTGGGTCAATTTGAGGGCGAGAATAGCGTCCAGAGGGAGTAGGTCAGCGACCTCATAGATCAACTCCGTCGGCAGATTCAGCAAGGTCGAAGGTGGTTGTCTGCCTGCAAGCTGTGCAGGTTGATATTGAGCCTTGGATAACAGCATCGAGAGGAGAGTGCTGTGCGGTTTGTATGCAGCTTCGCGAGCCGTTACTGGGTATGATTTTGTACGCATCATTTTAGCGGTTTCCGGCATAAGTCGAGGCTTCTTTGTTATTGAAATTTTGACTGTGATGACCACAGTGTGAAAGAAAAGTGAATGAATGGTGTTTGCGTTGGGGCCTGGCCAGTGTGATACAACAGTGGGTGTGACTGGAATAATGGGGAATGACCACGGCTTCAAGCGGGGAGGCGTGACTGTATTGAAGCAGTGCCCCATCTTACCTGAGCAGAACCTGACGTCTTCTGTGTCGTGAGCGAGACGCCCGAAGCCATGCTGATGTCACTGGGTGTTGAAGGCGCAGTTTCAGGATTGCTGTTACAGCCATCAAACCGGGCCAACAGCCGCGACCTGATGTAGAATTCGATAGGGCTGTCGGACGTTTCCAGGGTTCCAGGGAGTGAGAAGGATCAAGGGTAGAGACAAGGCGACGCTCAAGTGGGCGGTTGACGTGCCAAGGCGGGACGCAGCATGATGAAAGAACGACCCGTGTGTCGGGCAGGTGCCGACGGTTGGAAGCATGACGCAATACGACGCAGGAACAAAAGAGCAGATGAACGAGGACATACAGAACAATGAAAGAGAAACCAGAAAATAGTATGTCGGAAGAACACAGAGACAACGAAATGAAACATTCAACCTGTCTGCAGATTGTAGCCTAACGGGGTTCCGCTTCCGCCAACCTAAGGCTGTTCGACGGACGTGGTATCAAAAAGACGAGAGAAATATGTTTTTCAAGCTGCGCACCGCCCCACCAGGCTGTGATAGACGCTGACCCAGAATGTGAGGTGTTGGAGTGTCAGATCCATAGGGTGTGAGGCGCTGACCATGAGGCTGGTATGTACAGCGGAGGCGCAGTGCCGTGAGACGACACAGTCCACGTTGTATGGAAGAGGCTGTGGACGGACATGTGTTTGAACTCTGCAACAGAACACAGCGGGTGCAGCGCGCCCAGTGATTCATCGACGAGGGCTGGGGAGGCCAGGGCTTCAAGGATTTATTGTAGCGCATGCAGCGTTCGCAGCTGCCCAACAATCATAGCTCCATTTATCGATGCAAGCGCACCAACCGCGGGCACCCAACTGCAGAGAACTGCAGACTCTCCCCCTATATGGCACCAAAGCCGTTGGCCTCTCTGTGGGTGGGCTACCGATGATGCTGCCTCTCATGTAATATGATGGCACCGGCCAGCCACCAGCTTTGGCAAGCCGCCCACCTTCCTGGTCAGAGTTCACGATGTTGTTTGCGTGGACGACCGTGGTATGCTGATTGGAGGTGGGCGGCAACCCCGCATCTCGACCGCGATAGCCATCTGTCATAGTATCGTGCAACGGGGAGCTAAGCCGTGGTTGGGCTTACGGGTGCGGGATGCGGTTTGCACATGTCTTCGGTGCTGAGATCTGTGAGGAGGAGAAATTGCTGCACTATTGACTCTCAGCACGGGGCAGAGGGTAGATGGAGGCTTATATGCATCTCCCAGGGAGCATATAGTGTTCTGGAAGCGACGCAGCGAAGTCTGACAGTCCGTTCGCACCTGAGCGCAGTTGGTCTCTGATCACGATTGCGCGGAGTTGCTGCATGTCCGCCGCGCTCGCTAGCCCAAGCTGGGGCACGATGCTATCCACATGAGGCCAGCTTCTGCATATCGCGCACAAGATGGAGGAGCGGATCAAGGCCAGCGAAGGATGCGCGGCCGGTGGCCTTGCCCAGCCTTCAGTCCGGCTGTCGTGTGTAGCCATCGCTGTGTTCCGGAATCTGCTGTGTCGCCCAGGAGGCATGTAACATGGTTGCAGACACGTGCGCGCCCTCGACGACGTGTTGAAGGCGACGTTTGCTCGAGTCTCGGGCGGCGGCAGACTGCAGAGACAAGGCGGGCGCTCGAGGGCTTGTCTCTGGTCAGGGTGCGCCGGGCGACGGGTAGCAGGCTGCCCTTATTATTGCTTGCAGCTCGAGGGCGGTGGACGTGGGGCGTGATGGCGGAGATTAGGGTCTGTTCGCTCGGCACCCGTTAGCGTCCCTTTGGGCAAGTTTGGCTCCCCTTTCTATCGTCCTCCCGCCGAGTTCTGTTCTCCAGAGTCTGCTCTCCTGGCCCCTGTTCCCGAGGCCTCTCTCTCTCACTCTCTCTCTCGCCTGCTCGTCTGCTTCTCTGCCATTGTCAGTGTTCCCCCCGTGGAGTGCACTCCCTACGTCGCTCCTTCCTGGTGCTGTCCGACTGCTGCTGCCTGTCTCAGCGCGCTCCTTCCTCCTCGGTAAGCGGCTGTGGCCATCCCCAGATGCCCTTCTCCACCACAACATCGGCCCGCCAAAAATCTTTTCCGCCATTCACCCAACCCCAATCGAGCCCCCGCCCCAGCTTGCCCATATCTAGCCTCTATCATTCACGCTCTCTTGTGCAATTATCTCCATGCAGCAAACCTCTGACCTGCTGAACAGTTGCTGATCCGAGCCCGCCGCTGCCACGGCACACTCTCCCAACAACAACAACAACCATACGTACCGACGCCCGGTAACCGACCGCCAACATGTCGTACTACAACAACAACGAGCCGTCCTGGCAGGCACCTGGCCGCCAAACTTCGTGGGAGCAGCAGCCACCGCCGTCGAGATCTGGTACGCTACATGCCGCATTGGAGCTGGGTCCAGAATTTGACATGTTAAACAGGCGCAAGCTCAGCTGTGGGTAGGGAAGACAGCATAGCGTTTGCCTCGCAGTTCGAAGGTATGGAATCCACATGGCCTATGCCTTTGGCTTGTGCCAAACCTGTCTCTCGGAGAAGGAACTGACGGTGAGCCTGCAGAGATTGAGCGCGCTTTCGAGAACCTCAACAAGAGTGGGAAGAGCTTCGTGGGATACCCTGTCATGGGTGGTCGTCGTGAGTCTATGCCCATGATGGCTCCTCGTCCTTACCCCCCGTATGGTACGAAGATGCATCCAAGCCTCGAGGTCGGCCTCTAACTTCTCCAGACGCCCGTATGGGTCCTCAGCGTCACCACTCCATGGGTGACTACGACGGCATGCGTCCCGGATCCGCCTCCAATGTCCAAGGCTATTACCAGAACCAGCGCTACGCCCCTCGCCCCAACGATGCCGATCAGATGAAACGCCGCATGGCAGCCCGCAGGGAGGGTGATCTGCGCAACTACCACCAAGAGCAGCAGTACAATAGAAGTAAGGACTCGGATTCTGGGACCCCATAGAAGCAGGACGGTTGGTTAACTAGAGTAATGCAGATGTCTCTGGCTCTGGCACCAAGTCCGACCGCTCGATGAGTCCCAACGCCATGAGTGAAGAGGAGCGCCGCGAGCTCATTGCCCGCCAGCACCGTGCCCTGTATGGCGACCAGTCGGCCCTTTACACCAACAATAACCCCACCTCGAGCCAGGATGTCCGCGTCAACTCCTCCGCTGCCGGTCGGGGCCCCTCGCCTCTGGCCTTTGACCCATTCGGCATGCAGCATGCCAATGCCTCCAAGGAGGGTGCAGTCCAGATGCCCCCAAGAGACAAGGATGCGACCAGTGGTGCCCAGGAGATGCGCGGCAACAGCAACTCCTCCCCCTCGGGCACCCAAAGCTTCGGCTTGTTTGACGGCTCCCAGCAGGCCAACCGCACCTCGAGCGCATCTCCCGGCGCCTCTCCTCCCCTCCAGGGCTCCAAGGGCAACACCTCCGGCGTGGCTCCTATCGGTACCCGTCCGGCCAGCAACCAAGGCCAACAGGGTGGTGCCCCCCTCAGCAAGCGGGCTACTACGCCGATGCCGTCTCCTCTCAGCTATTCTTATAGCGCCAGCGAGCAGAACAACAACCCCGGTTCTAGCTCCGCTTCGTTGAACCCGTCCTCCACGGTTACGGACAAGGGCCCCATCTGGGGCAACAACTCCGGCGTTTGGGGCAACAATTCTTCCCAGAATGTTCAGGCGTCTGTTTGGGGTTAGGGATACCCTTCTGATTGATTGAGGTTCGATGCACATTCGGAGTTTCTGCATATTTGGTGTCACGGAATTCAGTGTCCTCGGACTGGTTGGTGCGGTTGCGATGGATCGGTCAAAAAGTTACCCCTGGTTGCATTGATATCCTCACGGCGTGGCTTGCTGCATCTGACCGGCTTGGAGGGCAATGGGCGACTTTGCTCTTCGGATCACAGGAGTTTGATACCATGTGCGCGTGGTCCAGTTCGCTATCGGTGTCGCTGCTCCGTCGTATAGGACGGCATGCGTTGGTTTCGGGTATCGTGTGGGAGTCTCTGCTTTTACGGTTCTTGATTTTTGTGTTTCTATCATATTCGGTCGGGATTTTGGGTCGGTGACGAGGCATTCAAGAAAGTGTATGGGAGTCTTCTGCATCTGTTCGGTCGTGCTTGGCCGTTTGTAATTATCTGTGTGAAGGGTGGGAAACGGGAGTTAATGGGAAACGGGTTCGGTATGTTTCAACAGTGGTTATAACCCTCGCTTTGCATGTTGCCTGTGAGGATGGTCGGTCCTCAGATAGTACCGGGCAATGTATAAGGAGAAGCACGTGAGAGGGTCAGTGCTCCAATGGTCTTGGCTAACATGGACGCTAACCCCGATGGTAGCAACCTACCCCAACTCCGTTTCTAGAATTGTGTCCTCTCCCCAACATCCACGACCACCCGACCGATCCACCATTGCTGTCTCGCACTCCCTGCCATTGCTTGCCTCGCCAATTGGAACACTGCAATAAGTGATTCTACAGCTTTCACACCAATATGGTACGTCAAACTATCCCGCAGTCCGCACTCAAACAACAAAGGGGCCCACGAACACCGCAATGATGTCGGATATGCCAAAGAACCCAATGCTCATTCAAGCGTACTCCCCTCAAGCGATCTCAGGAAGCTCTAGCTCGGCTCTCTTTGCTCATCCACCATCATAGGGTGCCCGTAGACGACGAGGCTCCTGACCAATCTACCACCTGGCACTTCTACCTCCTTAAGCCTATACTGACTTCCAGCCTTTAGTCTTCTCCCCGCGCCACATCTCCCTCCGGTAATGCCGGCTCCGCGTCCACAACGGCGCGCCCCGCGTCCCCGAAACCCCCTGGTGGCCCCGCGACCGTGATGCGCAGGAAGGCGGCGGCGGACAGGGCAGAGAAGACGGCGAACCAGAGGCCGAGCAGCACCCGTGCTGCGGGCGCTGGTGGCAGCTCGAGTACTATGCTGCGTAAGTGGGTTTCTATATGCGATATCAGATGGGTGGAGTTGTAGGATGAGGATCGACTGCGTGGGTGGCGTCAGGGGCAATCGGGAATTGCAGGGCAAGAGAGAGCGTAGGAGAGGTGTCCCCTTCAGAAGCGCGCTCATGGGTGAGAGATGCAATTGAGCTCTCAAGGACGGATAACAGCGTCCCAAGGGTTCAACCGGACACAGGGAAACTTGCACACACAGCTATGCTGACTCCTAGCCAAGGCCTCTACACCGATGAGTCCCCGGGACTCAAAGTCGACCCCGTCGTGGTCATGACCCTTTCCGTCGTCTTCATCTTCAGCGTCGTTGCCCTGCACGGTACGTTTCCATCCTCCCAACAATCTCTCCCACGCTGACTCCGTCACAGTCATTGCCAAGGTCATGCGCAAGTTCTCCGCATAAACAAGCGATGGGTCTTTTATCAATTTTCCCTCCATTGTGTTTCGACAATGGATTTCCGTATTCCAGACGACTCTATGTTTCTCGTAAAGGCAGCATGCGCTTGAGCGGAAAGGAACAGAACGATGGCGCGAGAAGGTCGTGAGGTGCGGGTGATACCTTATTTGATTATTCGGCTTTGGGGTTGGGGTTGGGGTGTGCATGAAAGGATGGCTTGTTAGGCGGATTGCGTACACGAGGGTGTAGGGTGTATTATATCAATGCAATGGCGCCGTGTTTCGTCTGCTTTGTGTCTCAGCATGTGGTATTCGATGGAGAATAATACAGTGGAGGAAATTGAGTGATGAGTCGATGGAGAATGAGGTGCACAGTATCTTTGTACCTACATCGCCACCCAACCGCTTTCGTCGCGTCAATCACGACCGAAGTTGCGCTCCAATCCATGATTGTGGTAGCCGCAGAGCTCAGAACTGGACGATCATTTTCTCCACGTCCTTTCTTGCCTTTCTTGTTACCACTAATACAGCGCGATACGAGCGATGCACTTGATATATCAGGAGAATGGTGAAGAGAACCGTGTTGAAGGAGCACCTGGTGTGCTAGCCACTGCTCTTACTATAGGTAGAATGAGGACTCCTGCTCTATTGCTCTCAGCAGTCACTATAGAAGAGGAAGAGTCTGCCACATCTGGGAGGCGTAGATGTAGGAAGCCTCTTAGAAGCCGTGGGCTTCCTCCATCAGTAGAACAATCAGCTATCATTACTTATACAATAGAACGAAGCTCGGAACTCCGTACTTTTGACACCACCGAACTCATCAAGATTCTCAAGCATCATACACACACACACACATATTCTTGATCCTTTTCCAACATTCATTATCACATCCCAGTATACCTATTACCTATTTTTCCCTCGGTTCCTCCCCGCGGCCACCAGAAAAAAGCCACTCTAGCACATTAAGCCGATAAATCTCAAAGTCGCGGGTATCATAATCCATCCATCCCTATTCCCCCTTTCCAATTACCCATACCCATCACCACCAAACCTCCCTCCCCTCTTCCCCCGCCCCCCCCTCTCTTTCCAACCTTCAATCCCCCTTATACCCCTCGACAAGCACCACGGGGCCCTTATACACCTTCCTAGCGCGAATCATATAGTCCACAAAACATAGGATCGTGACGCCCACAAACATGACGACAGCCCAGTTAAACGACGTGACCTCGACGGGCGTGGCCTCGGGCCAGAAACACCAGAAGAAAGCGTGGGTGGAGTAGAGGAGACCGCCGATGTTGACGGGGACGCCGAATTTGCCGAGAGACCAGCGACACGAGGGGAGGAGTTCCGGGTGCTTGATGCGGCGGTACAGGACCGCGCCGATGCTGCACATGTAGGTTATCATCAGGGAGACGACGTTGAGGGAGATGACTGGGGGCGTTTGGTTAGCTTGGGGTTGACAAAGGTGAGAAAGCAAAGCGGCGTTGAGCAGAAAGTGAGGGTTTAAGAAAAGGGCAGACGTACTAGCGTTGAAGGCAACATCCGAGCCGATGTTGATCAAGCTCAGCAAAATAGTGCATATACAAGTGAACGTAACAGCATTGACCGGGATCTCGAGTTTCGGATTGACGGTTCCGAGCCATTTGGCCAGAGGGAGCCCGTTGTCGCGTGCAAACGCCCACGTCTGACGCGACGTCGACAGGTTATAACTCAGGGTTCCAGCAAAGATAAGAATGGTCGGAATGACATTCAGAGCGACGACACCGGCAGGAGAGACGGCTTGGCTGAAGACCCAGATATGCGGATAGCCCGTGACGTCGTCGAGGGCGGCAGAGAGATCGGTCATCACGTACATGTAGGAGATGAGGAAGACGAGGCCGATGGCGCCATTCATGAAGTAGCTGCTGATCATGGCGCGGGGGACGGTTCTGCCGGCGTCTTTGATCTCCTCAGACATGTGGGCGGCGGCGTCAGAGCCTGTGAAATATTAGCCCGAATTGTCGTGCCAGAGAAATGCGGACATACAGATACAAGCATAGATGGCGGAAATCTGGCCAACCATCAATGCCAAACCTGTGCTACTCCATCCGCCGTCGTTCCTGAACTCGGTGAAGGTCGCTTTGCTCGACGCTCGGGGACAGAGCACCCAGAACACGATGATGATGGCGATGAAGCCGAAGACGTGGATAACAAGCATAATGTTCTGGAACAGAGGCATCAGGCGCGCGCCGTAAACGTTCAGAACCCAGACAAGGATTGTCACACCAATGACCATGAGAGTGCCTCCCCAGGCGGTGGGCTCGTACTCCGGGTGCATGACAATGGCGCACGCCTGGATCAGAGTGCCGACGAGAAAGGGGCCAGAGGCAGTACCGGCTTGCCATGACAGCGTGGACATCCAACCGACGAAGTAGCTGAGCGGGCTTTGGATGGAGGGCGGAGCGAATTCAGAGACCCAGTGGTATTGGCCGCCTGCGGTACTGTGCTTTTGTTAGACGACGCAATGTGGGGTTTCTGCACACGTACGGTGCCATAGAGGCCATCTCAGCTAATGAAGCCACAACCATGGAGAATCCAGCAAAAGTCCAGATGTAGGACCAGATCAAGCCTGCAGGGCCACCGTCGACCAAACCTGAGTAGCTTGCACTGTAGTGTAGTTAGCGACTCCCGCCCGTAGAGGCGGTGGGGAGGAAATACGCACGTCATGAGAACTTCCCATGTTCCCTGTAGAATGACAACAAAGGCAATTGCCGATAGAGGACGGTAGTTGCGCTGCGCGTATGTCAGCGATCACTGGTCTTCGAAAAGTGGTAAGTCGCGACAAAGGTCCGCATGCCGGTGCTCTCCTCCCATCAATTGGCGTCGACGTACCCTCAATTCCTGCACTTTGCCCATTCGATCCATGTCCGCCTGGTCATTCTGCGTATGGCCCTTGAGGGAGTCGTGATACAGCACGCCGACATTGTCCTCGTCAGCGTGGGATTTGGGCAAAGCCCCCATTTCCACAGAAGCCATCTCCACTGCGTACCGGAGCGCTTCAGCGATAAATCAAAGATAGGAAATTAAAAGAGCGAACAACAACAACAAACAGTACGAGGAGAAGTCGACGGAGAGGACTTCAGGAGAGGGGACCTAAAGACCCTGAAGTTCAACGGATATCGCGAGCCCCGACAGAGAGACGGCATCTCCAGAGCAAAAGATTCAGCACCATGCCCGGAAAGCGTTACAACGCGCCGAGGAATTGCGGGCCACGAATCGAGTGGCTGCATGGCGCGGGCAATACCGTGAGCGAATGAAGAGCCCTCCCGGTGTGATGGGGAAAGGCGAGGAGAGTTGCAGGGGATGTGATGCTGCGTGGCTAGCCTGCAAGCGCGGTTCTCGCTTGTGATCCGGTCGCTCGAGGGCGAGATTTACAAGTCCATGCGCACAGCCAGAACAAGGGCTCGAAACAAAGCACTTGTGTTTATCGCACGCTAATACCGCAATTGTAGAAAGGCCGCTCAGAAACACAATTAGCGTGCCATCTGGGCTGCAGCAGCAGCTCCACCAGTACCCCAGCGCGGGAGCTGTTGCCTCGATGTGCACGGAACGCTGTGCAACTGGGAGATCGCGGAGCTTTTATTCCTTCTTTTTTCTCCGAACTTACTACTGTGCCGCCGGGAAGGGCAAATCTCCTGCGGCGAGGCCGAGGTGCTTTCTGAGAGACCTTCCTGCTGTGTTCTGTAGATGCAAGCCGTAGGTGGATTAAGCTCAACGCCAATGAGACCAGAGTCTGGCCACTTCGCTAGGGCGTGGTTGATCGTCTTCAGTACCGGCAGCTTATCACGGGTTTTCATCAGCAGGTCCAGAGCTGACGGTTCGTGGCGCTGCTCGGATATCTTGATGTGCATCAGAGGGGGTGAGTGCGGCAGGAGGCGGTTTGCACTTGTCCACAGCCAGCTGGAAGGACGACGGAACGTTCGAATTGTGAAGAGAATCATCAACAGCCTCAACTTGCGCGAAGTTCTCAGAGAAAGACAGGGTGAGGGGGCGAATTTGTTGTGCGACGGTGGACCCACTTGGGATGGAGGTGACTAGCTACTTAAGTAGTTTTGCCTGTGTTATGTCAGCGTACCTTCCACCTGGAGGCGAGCTATTGATGCACATCGCTATTTGACTGTGAGCCTCTGATGGAACTTTTAGAGATAATTGTCTTAAGCAAACCGCTTCTCTGTCGTGATGGCATCTGTGTACCAGGAGTCGGAATCACTTGCATACGCTAGACACTGACCGGGTAGCGGAACGGTAAGGGCTCAGCATCAGATTCCCCGAGCACGCGACACCCCAGGGGCTGGTCTCGCCTCTCTCCACTAAAAGCCTCCTCGGAGGGATCTCACATCCAGCTCCCCACTCTCCGGCCGCCAATCTCTTACAGAAGGGTACCCGTGCATCTTCCCCAGGTCCTTGATTCCTAGTCACCAGGTAGCCATGCTTAAGCCCAGGCACTCCCCGTCTTATCCCATCACCAGGACTTATCGTCCCGGACCCTGTTCTATCGTTCCATCCATCTTTTAAACTTTCTGCTCCCGGAGAATTTCTCTTCTGGAACCATGACATGGCATCCATAGTCACACCTCCCCCTTATGTCATCACACCGTCCGACAAACGTGGCGTGGTTGTCGTCGTGACTGCCGCAAGTCTGTCCTTCGTATGGGCTTGTTTTCTGATCAGGTTATATCTTCGCTGGAGGCCACGTCAATGGGTGATTGAGGATTATTTCGTCGCCGCTGCAACGGTATGTGATCTGGAGATCTCACGGTTCCTGCATCCTTCCCGCTACGCCCCGCTAAAAATACACCTCAACACCAAACTTTAACTGACATCATCAAGGTCCTCGACACTGGCATCTGCGCACTTATCTTTCACACCGTCGGCACGGGCTTGGGACAGTCGGTATATGAACTCGATGATCGCTTTGGTGATTTGTACAGAATCGGGAAGGTACAGTTCCGTTTACTAGCAGTTTGAAGACATCTAACGATGGGCCAGGACGACTTTGCCATTCAAATTCTCTACATCATAACCCTACTGCTTTCCAAGGTTGGAGTCCTATCCTTATATCTGCGACTGTCACCCAAACGAGGGCATGTTCTGGTGACCAAGATAACCATACTCATTTCGGCAATATGGGCACTCGTCGCCATCATTCTGATTGCGGCGCCATGTGCGCCCAGCTACTACTGGCCCTATGGCCTTAAGCAATGCACGAACGTTGTGAGTGCCATCTTGACCAAGCGCTGGCCTGCACTGACATCAACCAGTTTCCACGATGGGTGGCTATAGTGGCCCTCGACATCCTCACCGAGCTGATCATCTTCGGCATGTCAATCTACCTCGTTGCGAACCTGCACATGAAAACATTAAATAAAGTCATGGTCGTTGCCGCCTTCTCTCTCCGTTTCCCGTAAGCAATGCCGCCCCCCCCTATACATGCACTGCAACTCACAAACCCAGCGCCATCGCCGCCTCCGCCGCCCGCGTCGCCTACATCGGCAACGCCGTCAACAGCAAAGACCCACCCCTCTACGCCGCCTACTACATGGTGTGCACGCAAGCGCATCTGAGCTACGCCATCATGTCCGCCACTCTCACCAGCTTCGGCCAATTCCTGCGGCCCTTCGTCCCCGACGACGGCGCCCCTAAACCCCGCTCCGGCCTCACCCCCGTGCCCGACAAGTCGCCTCCAGGCTCCCACAACACGCCCGACAGCTACCGTCTGCGCGCCCTGAACGCGAACGCTGGCCCGAAATTCAATTCCTCGCGCCGCGAGAGCGGGGACTCGAGTTCGAATCTGAAACTCCGACCGGAAGGCGAGTTGAGTAAGAGGGATTTTTCGGTGCAGTGTGGGAATGCGGCACAACATGATGTGTTGCTGGGTGAAGATGACTCTGCGAGTCGCGTCAGTGATGATAGCCAGAAAATGATCATTACGAAACGTATGGAGATTACGGTGGAGATGGAGCGCGCGAGTTTGATGTCGCGAGCTCGGAACGGAATCGACAGCCGGGGTATGTGAGGAGGGCTGTGCAGTTGCATCAGAAGCTTGGGAGGGAGATGAGGAGTGAGCAGAAGGAGTAGAGCTCCGGGGTGTGGAGTGCGTAGAAAGATTTAAACGCGGTGGAACTGGTGTGCGCAGAGAGTAATAGACTTTGGAGTCGCTGTTTGCTTCATTCAAAAGGTATGATAGGACGACTAGGCTTTCTTATGCGCGTTTTGCGTTGTTTGGCTAGGATAATCTGGGTTGGTTACGGAAAAGGATCATCGGGTTTTCTATTGTTACTGTGTTTACAGTGCATGTTGTAATATTGGATCACGCACTTCTGTCTGGAAAGTATAAAGTCAAGATTAATGTTGAACACAGAGAGTGCACTGTCCCCGAAGGCTACAATGTAATAAACGCCGAAGCACGAAGCCAGGGGCCGCGATATACGGCCGTCATTCCGCAGAGCCGAAGAGTCCCATCCTCCAAACTGCACCCTATCCCATATCACCGGGGCTTCAACAGCCCTCTCCCCACCGCTTCTCACACGCCGAATACAAAAACCGGAGAACAACATGCCACGCATTACGAAAACCGCACTAAAAACATACTCGATGGGTATTGATACGAGTTGAAGACGTTTGCCCCGCAGAGTAACCTAAAAGGGTATATCACCGTATTCACATTTTGAATCTGTAAGGGAAGGATTGAGGTTTGCGACGCTTCGCGTCCTACGCTCGGGAGCGTCCGCTACGACGGAGACCGCTACTTGGTGCGTCTTTGGGAGATGCGTTGGCTTTGGCTTTGGCTTTGGCCTTTGTGGGTTTCGCGGGAGTGAGGGTTTTCGAGGTCCCGGTGCTGGAGGCCTTGTTGCTGGTGGTGCTGGTACGTGTCTTGCGGGAGGAGGAAGGTGAATCCGATGCGGGCGCAGGATCGGGCTTCTTCGCGCCTCTGCCTCTGATTGTTTTGCCTGTCTGCTTGGGTGATGGTCTCTTCGCTGGTGAGGGTTCGGATTCCGCCTCTGATGCTGCTTCTTGCTCTTCTTGCTCTTCCTCGGGCTCAAGCTCCGCGTCCTCATCGGCTACCTCTTCCTGCTCGGACTGAATCGCCTGCTCAGGATCGTCGCCGTTTACTTCAGCCTCTTTCTCGACTTCGTCTTCAGCTTCCGCCATGGCGACGTCGTTATCGCCCTCAGACGCAGGTTCTTTGTCATCGTCATCCATCTGCTCATCCTCCTGGGCTCCGCCCTCCGCGTCCTCTTCCTCATCAGAGGAGACCTCCACGTAGCTCTTGGCCATGCTCTGCCGTCCACTCTTGCGGCGAGGTCCGCGAGACTCTGGCGCTGGGCTAGATTTGTCCGCACCTTCCTCCACGTCGCTATCATCCGTCTTCTTCTTCCGCGCTTTTGGCGTCTTCATTGGCCTCTCAACCTTGACCTTTTCCTTCTTGGCGCCCTTATCGGCTCGGGTCTTCTTTCGCGGCCTCTCGACCAGGTCTGTTGCCCTTCGCTTCTTTGTCCTCAAGGCTGAGCGTACGAGGGGCTCCAGCTGCTCCACCACCTCTTCGCTGATCCAAATATTGTCGGCAATCTCCTGGGCACGGTCGTGACTTTCCAATGGTCTGAAGATGGCAGCTGGTAGCTTCAACTTTCCAGGATATGCCTGCATGCTCCAGCCATTCTGCTCCTCCCAGTACCTGATCAAGGACTGCGCGAGATCTGACAGGATATACAGCTTCTGGTCAGCATCCTCGGATGATGTGATGCCATCTGCAACACCCTTCACACGTTGCGCCATCTGATATATCAGGGGAAGGTTGTCTGAAGTAGCGACACACTTGAGATAGAATAAAATGTACTTCGACATGATCTGTGGCCATTCATCGTCGTCGGTGTCAAAGTCCGGATGATGAGCAAGTACACTCAGCAGTCTGGCGAAAATGGGCTCGAAAACAACCTCTTTCCGGCTTTCGAAGAACGCTCGGCGAGCGCGAATCCAAGTAGCTACCCTCTCCCTCAACGCAGTCGTCGGCTCATGCGCGCACATGAAGAGTATGGTGTAGAAACGTCGTGGTAGCCGGTTTTGTCCCAGATACTTCAGTAGCCTTGTAACAAAGCCTGTCCGCACCTCGGCATGCGGATCATGGGTGACTAACGCAAGCTCGTTGAAGTCAGTAGGGGCAAGAAGACCATCCAGGCGGGATGTGCAGGACAGCTTCAGAAGGAATTGTGATGCAACCAGACGCTGCAGGTTCCTGTGAGCAAGAGGGGTGTTCCTCTTCTTCGAGGATTCGCCGAACTCCTTGACCAATTTATTGAGCATGGTGTAGATGGGTCGTGCAACACCCTCGATGTCCTCCTTTTCGGGGTACGAGCGGAGGCGGTTCACGAGAATCCTAAGCGCCCACTTGCGGGCGACCATATCCTCGTCAGGGGTGTTCATCCATTCGGAGTCCGCCTCGGAAGATGCCGCATGGGGTTTGAGCAAGACATGGCTAACAGCGAGCCCAATGATTTCGTCGTTGTCGTCCTCACACTCGTCAGGGGCAAGCAGCACGATCTGACTGATAGCCGCGAGCTTGGTGAGGAAGTGACTGCAGCCGTATTCGAAGTTCTTGATGCTCTTAACAAGTATCTCCTTGGCCCGTATCTCTTTCTTATTGTCGCTGTTCATGATGATCGTAACAGCGTATTTTGCGGCTTCGGGCGGGGATCCGTAAAGGGCATAGTTGACCAAGCTATGTGACAACATCCGCCCCTCTTTCGCATTGATAGGCAGCCCTGCCGGGAACTTCTTCACAAACCCAGCACAAGCCTTGAGATCTTGCACGGCGCCAGGAGAATTGGGTGCATTCGAAGTGGGAGCGTCCGTTTCTAGTGCCTTGCAGAGCTCCTTGACGTGGCTCGAGAAGACCTTGGGATGGTGTGTGGATATTTCCTTTAGTACCTCATGCGCGGTGCTCCCCAGGCCGCCATCATCGTCGATGCGAGAGTATTCAATGATCGCAGGTAGATGGCTCTTGTTGTAGCAGAGGAGGCTAACCCTGTACACCAATGGCGTAAGAGTCTCGAGTAAGGATGAAGTGCCCTGCCCATCCTCTAATCGCTTTCGAAGTTCCTTGATGGATCGGAAGACCTTCCGATATTCGCTCTCCGGAGCCATGCAGAATCGTATGAGCTGATAGTTGCGACGGTCGTGCGCGTCTGCAAACTTCCACAAGTCGGCAACCACACGAGAGGAATCCGGGAGTGTCTTGGCATAATAATGAATCAGTCCCTCCAGTTTGGCTTTGATCTCCTTGGCCCCTTTGCCCATGACGCCACCATTGTAATCTTCGCAGACCTTCAGGAAGTGTTCCATGAACACGGCGCCCTTGGCTTGGTTGGACTGTTTCGCGAAGAAAACCTTCTTCGCCCTTTCATCCAGGCTATGGACAAGGACAAGTTGCCTCCTGGCGCGAATCTTGTCCAAATCAGCTTCCGTATAAGCTCGGTCCGATGACTGGGTTTGGCTATCCTTGACCACTTGTGAGTTTCCGTTCGTCGCTGCCTTTGGCTTCATAGGCGGGTAGCCCAGTGGAAGAAGTGCATCATATAATGCAAGATCAACTTGCACATTGATCTCCAAATCGTTCACGTAGCAGGTCTCGAGAATCCTTGAGGGTATGGCACCGAGCAAGCGTGTAATCCTCTCGTCTCCGTCCGCGATTGCGCCTTCCGCTACGCCCCATATCTTGCTGAGAAGCTTCATGCTCTCTGAGTGGATGATACTGCGTTTGTCTTTGACTCTGTCTGCCAGGTTGGACAAGATAGAACCCGGCTCTGACATGCCACCATTTCGGCCCAACTTGTCAACAATGTCCCGAAACTCGAAATGACCTACAGCCCGAATAGCAGCGAGACGAACACGCTCATCGCTATCAATCAGCGTTTCCGCAAATGATTCCAGCAGGTTTTGTTCTTCGTCAGACTCCAAGCCAACGCCACCAGCCGAGGTCATGAGTATTCTCCCTACGCCGGTTGCCCAGGCGGCGCGGATTACAGGAGATTTGTCATTTTTGCGTTGAAGAAAGGAATGGTATGCCCCGGGATACTGAGCCGAGAACGAGTTTGGAGACGTGGGCGTGGTGAGGAAATTATACGGTCGAGGTTCGGGGAAAGAGAGGCTCTGTGAGGGATATGCTGCGGGGTTCATGTCGGGAAGTGGAGGAGGACCAGCTGCTCCGATTCCCGCAATCATGTCCCCAAAGGTCTCGGTGGCCATCTGGCGAAGGACTACATTTTCGGTGCCCAGCTCCTCCTGCAAATGCGGTATAATGTCCTGCAAGACACTTGGAGCGCACCTCCAAAGCTCACGAAGTAAGCGATGGGCTTTGTTGGCATCGTTGATATCATCCTCTGAGGGCCCCTTTGCCATATCATCTTCCGAATCAGCTGCGGCGCTGCTCGCTCTGTGCCGTGAGCGCTTGGATAGGGGGCCGAGTTCAGCGAAATCGACTATGACAGAACTGAAGTAGATTCCCACACTGCGCGCCATCTTGTCAGAGCATGCGTTGCAGATATTTTTGGCCATATTGTAGGCTGGCGGGGCCTCCTTCCGCAGAAGCGTTGACTGCTTCGCATCCACTGGTGCATTCTTCTTTCCTTTCGTGGAGCCAAGGGATATGGGGTCTGCCCATAAGAATTGCGCTACGATGATGTCGACAATGTCTGAGGACAGAGAAGGCGCCTCGTCTATGAGGAGGAATAGGAGCGCGGTCATATGGTGTTCAACATTCTTGCTCAATTCCTCTCCGTTCGCCGCTTTAGATGGCCCGGAAAGCACATCGAAGCAGGTCCGGAACAGATTGGTTGTCAATTGAGCAGTGGACGGGATATCAGTGAGAAGGACGATGCTCTTCACCTCGGCGAGGCACTTCAGGACATACAGGTGTTGGGCGTTATACGGATTCGAGGGATCGGCGAGCAAAGGAAATATCTTGACGATTATAAGGGTAAATATTTCCTGTAGAACCTGTCAGCTGGTACGTATGGAAGTCCAAGCTTTGAGACGTGCCTTGAGCTGAGCAGCTGTGTAAGGCGCATCCGGCGCGCAGAGCCGAAACATGTCCACTAGACAGCACGCAGTCCAAGCGCGAACGCCGACGTCTTTGTGCTGTAAAAGGCTGTGCTGTGCCAAATCCTTTGCAACCGGCTCGAGGGACTCGCGATCGGCCTCCTCCTGCTCTAAGCTCCGCAGCTCTTCGCATAATGCCTTCAACCGCGCCAGCAGGTCGCCCACACCTATTGGTTTTCCTGGCCGTCCGACTAGAGATTGCTTGAATCTGAGCTTCCTCACCGTGCCTTGCTCTTCCTCCTCTTCCTCGACCACCTCTGTTGCGGCACTCCGCCGACTTCTGGACGCCATCGATTGTAGAGCGTGTGCGCGTGTGTTTTGTTCACAGGGAGGACTAGCGAAGCCTTGGGGTTCTTTCTTGTGATATTTGGGTGTCGGGGATATGTAATCGGTGTGGGCGGAAGTGTTGCCTCGAAAGGCGTGTCGGCGATGCGTGTTCAACGCGTGCACGCAACAAGAAGTGGAGCCCACAGGCCCGACGCGGCGCGCTTGAGATCCAAACACGTGATAGTGAAGTTGCACGGACCATACTGGGACGTCACCTTTCACCATTCGCTCAGCCAACCACACACTTCTAATGCTTGGCTCCTACTTCACATGGGTACCTCGTTAAGCTTCCAGTCTGCCAGCGAGTAGGTCATGGAGAGGAAGCAGGCGTTTGAGCGTGTTCGTACGTTTCAGTTCACCCGTATAACCCTTGCTAACTACTACGAACAGCTCAAACCGGCCTGTGTGGAGCTCTTCCAAGCCGTAACAACCCTCTCACCAACTCCCACAGCCAAAGGAAAAGTCACAGAAGCACTGCGGAACCTTCTACAATCCCTGCGGTCGGTTTCAGCAAATCCTGACGTCTTCGACGCAAAGCTCGCGGATTTTGTTTTCGTTCCCATCTCACATGTACTACGAGCAAGCCGAGATGTGCCGGTCAGTGCACTGGAGCTCTGTCTGCAATGTATCACTATCCTCATCACGACAGGATGGGCCGGCAACCTATCCACCGAGCTGACTGGACAGCTACTGATCCTCCTAACCTTCCTTGCAAACCCCTCACCGGCTGAGAATGGGCTGCAAGGCACCTCCGAGGAGCTGCAGACTGCAGCTTTCAAAAGCCTGGCACAGCTCATTGACACTGTCTGCAAAACGCCGCAGGGTCGGAGTTACTTGACAGAGGCATCCAACATACCGGGTCTAGGAAAAGCCGTCCTGCTCATGGCCGATAGCCTCGTAGAAGTACCTTCGCCGAGTGTCAAAGCACAGGCCCTCGAAGCCTTACATGCTCTCGTGGCTGGGATAGCCGATTTGGATGCTCTCGCCAGCTTCCTGCCCAGGATCGTCTCATCCTTGACGAAGATCTTGACGCCAAGTGTCACTGCTCGTCCTCACTTTCGCCTGCTTGT
Source organism: Sporormia fimetaria CBS 119925 (assembly GCA_010093795.1). Lineage (NCBI taxonomy): Eukaryota > Fungi > Ascomycota > Dothideomycetes > Pleosporales > Sporormiaceae > Sporormia > Sporormia fimetaria. Next base: position 949,421 of record MU006562.1, read on the forward strand.
CCGTGGGCTAGAGCTACTCGCTGCTCTTCTTCTCCGCACCCTTAGCGACATCCATTTGAATACCTTCCCCTCGCATGCGACCGGTCCCGGGCCCAAGGAAGGTGATAGAGTTGTTCGAACTGTGTCATGGCTTGCTGCAACAGCTGGTCAGATCAAGATTGCTTTGGCGAACGTCGTAAGAACTCGGAAGCACGACAGGGTAGAAGTCCGCAACGCTCTTTATGATCTCTGCAAGGACATCGTCGTATCATGTCGTGAGAGTCTTCGCGATTGTGTCGGCATGCTGACGGAGACCATGGTGTCTCTTGCTGGACAAGAAGATGAAACCAAGGCCATAGCTTCAGATCTTAAGCTTCTGCTTTCCACAGATGTCTCGCTTGCAGAACTATTACGGGAGAGCCTTCATGGTTGGGTCATGTCATTGCCCCGACTTATGCAGTCCAAGGACGATAACGAGCGCCGACAAATCATCAACAACATCTCGTTCTCCCTACGGCTGCTGAACGACCACCAGGTAGATCTCTCATTAATAGACGAACGCTTAGCTGCCAATTTGCGCGATAGCGTTGCTGAGGTCCTAAAGGCGCCGAGCGGTGTTGGTGCGGTAGCGGAAGTCCCAGTCATTACGGAGTCAGCCCTGATATCCGGCGGTCCCCGGACCGATTCCTTTGAACCTCTCAATTTACAAGTGAAGGGCCAAGACAGAATAACAGGAGAGTTAGCGAAACTGATCCAGGATCTGGGGAGTGCGGACTCCGCGCTCTTGATCGCTCAGGACCTGGTGGACTCCGTGGAGCTCGGGACAGATGATATGCGATTGGCATCTTTCTGGCTCTCGGTCCGTCTCCTACAGAGTATAACACGGCAGAATCCAGCATTGGATGATTTCCTGGACTTTGGGTCCCCTGATGCTCAGACTGCTCTGCTTGAACAGCTATATTCCGTCGCGATGGACAAACTCACCCGAACGCCCGCTCATTCCGAGACGCGTTGGCAGAATCAAGCTCTATCTCTCGAAGTCGTCGCCATGCAGGCGCAGAGATACGGAACAGAGTTCCGCGTGGAACTGGTCGACGCTCTTTACCCCGTTCTACATTATCTTGGGGACCCCAACCCTGGCCTTCGGAGCCATGCAATGGCATGTCTGAATATCATGGCGGAAGCATGCCAATACAAGAGCGCCAGCGACCTTGTTATCTCGAATGTCGACTACATCATTAATGCCGTTGGCTTGAAACTCAACTATCACGAAATATCACCCCAGGCGCCACAGGTTCTTCTGATGATGCTTAAGTTATGTGGGCCGTCCATATTGCCTTATTTGGACGACCTATTGGGTAGCATCTTCTCAGCTTTGGAACGATATCACGGGTATCCCAAGCTCGTGGAGCTGCTGTTCGCCGTGTTGCGAGGGATGGCGGAGGAAGGCGTAAAGGCGCCTCAACTGATGATCGAAGATACTCCAGAAAGGGAGAGACGACGACCCGACCTACCAAGCATGGCAGATGTGATAGCATCAATCCAGAAGCTCAAAGCAGACGCCCTGAAAAAGGACGAGGAACACACCCAACTTCCTGAGGCCGTCCCGCAGAAACCTTGGAAAGAGCTACGTTCCGAAGATACAACAGCCTCAGAACAACAAGACGCCTCACACGAAGACAAAGGCGAGACTGCAGTGCAAACACCAGACCCCCCTCCGCCCGCACCAAAACTTTTTGGCATCCTACTCAAGATCTCCGAACTCACACAACACCACCTGACATCCTCCTCGCCAGCTCTCCGCACATCCCTTCTCTCACTCCTCAACACCACGATCCCGGCACTCGCAAAACACGAGAACTCGTTCCTTCCACTCATCAACACGCTCTGGCCCGTTCTACTCCCCAGACTACACGATCCCGAAGCATACGTCGTGTCGAATGCTCTAGACATCATGTCAATGATATGTCTTCACGCCGGCGACTTCATGAAAAGCAGAACCGAAGGCATGTGGGGACAGCTCAAAAGACTCCACGCCCAAAGCACACAAGCACACACCACACGACCCAAGTCTCAGCGGAACGACTTCACCCTCCGACCATCCCAACGACAAGACCTCGTTGTCCGCGGACCCACTCATGCAGACTCTCGCCTCGATACCTACCAACCCGAGAAATACGTCGACACGCCCACACGCATGATTCGAGAGAGCCTCATCCGGCTCCTGAGCACGGTAGCCAAGCATGTGGAAATTAGGGACGAGCTGTTCGACGAGATGCTAGATATGTTGACGCCGTTTCTGGAGAGAGACGATGTGCGTAGGGCTTTGGAGAGTAGGAATCCGGATGCGGTGTGGTTGCGATTGTTTAGGTTGAGTCAAGTGCAGGGGAAGAGTAGATGTGCTGCTGGCTTCAACGGTCCTGGATATGTGCCTACTGGGGGCAATTTGGAGTCGCGGTTTGTGAAGATATAGGGTGTGGTTTTTACCTTGATCAACGGGACCTTGCTCTCGGTCACTCTGCGAGGGGTGACTTTGCTTCTGGACATGTAATACAGTTGGCATCTATCTACAAAGTCTTATCCGTAACGTTCTCAAGCGTCAGGTTCTCTGTCTGGGAATTGACAACAAGTGAAGAAGCGCTGAGAACATTCAATGTTCGGCCAACATTGGCTTGCACAATTTCAGCTCGGGAGCAGCGCCCAACAAGCAGAGGCCGTTGCGTTCACTGACTCAATAAAGCCTATCACGTTTCGCCTACCAACAAGTCACCACGTTGAACCGTCCTCCCACTCCAAACCGATGCGTTGAACATAGTATTCGTTATACAGAGCCACCTCCTACCAATATGCAAACATCCCATCATATGCAACCTCTCTAGCAATAATCTTACAACAAGAAAAAGCCGGGATATCATATGCAAAGCTCTCCAGAACCTTCCAACCCGCCGACACCAACCCATCTCCGCACCTCGCCACGGCGATCATCACGCCGGCCTAGTCCTCAACTGCACGCCATGCCAACTCTTGATCTCATCCGCCAGAATCGAATTTACAAGCTTGTGCTGCTTGACAATCGTCAGGCCCTTGAATTTGGGCGACACAATCTCCAGCGCATACATGGAGCCACACCCGCCGCTAATATCCTGGACCTATGCACAAGTCACATCAGCCAATGTTTGGAATTTCCCGCTCGCGTTCGCTGCTGCGTTTGACATTGCTTTTTGCAGCCTTTCCTTTCCGTGTAGACGTTTTTGTTCGCGGCCGCGAAGCGAAACGCAGATGCTGCCAAACCCAAGCGTAACGCCGACCCCGCACTCGACCACAGCCGGGCAGCACCAGCACCAGCACCCCGCAATCATATCTCAGCTATGTCGTGCAGCAAAGAGACGCACGCACGCACGCACGCCGTATAAGCCGATCGGTCAGGAAAAAGCGACGGGGCCGGATTCATCCACTTCATCCACCCAACCCGCTCCACGGGCGAGGTTCCACAAGCAGAAAATTAGAAAGAAGGGTTTCCCTACCTCGAGTTTCACCGGGTCCAGCTCAGCGCGTATCTTATCGAAGATATGCCGTTCAGCGTCGTTGAGATAGTCTGGTGGCTCGGGCCGGTCGGAGGCCGCCGTCGAAAACGGCGCTGTTCGGAGCGGTGGGGGGAGATGTGCGGAGAGGGGGGAGTTGCGGCGCGTGATCGCGGTGGGGTGCTGACGTGGAGATAGGGTGGCGAGGGAACGAGTTCGTGGGTTGAGGGGGAGAGAGGAGGAGACGCTGGTGAGGTGCGTGGATCGGTGAAGCTGTCGGAGTGGTGGTGTTTGGAGGCGGAGAAACGCCCTCGAGGGTGCCATCTGAAGCGCGGTGGGTCAGAGATATGTGGTGCGGTGGCTGCGGTGTAGGAGCGGGGTTTTGCGGGCGACGTACAGTTTGTGTGAGGGGTTTTGTTTTGATGGTGGTGTACGGGTTGTGGAGTTTGTTTTCTCTACATTCGAAAGTACATGCTGTACGTACCCTAACTTCCGTCATAGAGCGGGCCGAGCTTCTCCCGCCCACTCACGTGCAGCCGTTACTCAGCAGCCGCGGCGGAACATCCCGCGCGCACGTGCTCCCGAGTCTATTACTCAGCCACATCTTTTCACCTGCTGTGCCACACTGTGGTCCTCTCAACACCATGTAACCCATCCCAGCCTGAAGGCGTATCGCCGACCCAACAAGATAACGACTAATTTTCACACCACCACCCACTAACCCCATCACAGCATCTCGCACCACCAAGCACGGTTATCGGCAACCCATCTTCGCGTCCTCGTCCTCTCCAGGCCCATCCAGACGGTGCGCATATCTCAAAGTACCTCGAAGTACCTCCGCGTACATGGCACCGAGTGAGCAAGCAACAACCCGGACCCCTCTTATCAAACACACCCCGGGATTCCAGACCTTTCTGTACCCCCTCCCGTCGATTGTCGCACACATATGCAAGTCAGCAACGTGCAGCAGTCTTTGCAGCAGCTTGCAGCTTCATTTGCCATACGGCTCAGCTACCCTCCCTCTTCGCAATTAAGGTTATCAGATGTGCTGGGATTGTGATATAGTTCCGTGCCTAGCCGTCAGATATGGCGCCCGTGGCTTCATGCAGGGCAGGCAGCCATGACCACTTCCTTCAGGGTCTTCGCCTCGCTGCATTGCGTCGACTGCATGATCGGCAACGCTGGATTGCGCAAGGTGATGTTATCGGTGAAAATTCTTAGGTGACAAGACGTGCTGTTTGGGTGCAGGAAAGGAGGGTGATCCAGCATGGACAGCTGCTTATGGCGCTGTTGCACGGATGAATTACGAATGCCCCCCACCGCTTTGGGACTCTCTTGGCTGTTGTTGCTCCCTCGGGTCGGTCGGCTGGCTTCGGATTATGATACGAGCTCGGTCGCGGAATGCGTGGTGTTTATGTAGGCCGAGAACTGGCAATGCATGAGGTTCTTGGATGCAGTTTGTGCGACGGGTCCGATGGATACGGCGGAGGGAGGTTGCGTGGTGTGTGGATTGGGTGTGAAGTCGTGATGCAGCAGACGTACTATGTTCTCCAGCTTCGAAGTCTCTAACGGTATCCAATAACTAAATCCTGGCTTTCCAGATTGTACATTCGACGCAGCAATGGCACGTCTTCCTGAATTCGGCATCCCGGGTGTTGGCAACAACGTGACGCGCATATATATGCTCGAGATTAACACCAAGCCCAACCCACCAATAACCACTTCAACGCCATTCAGTGAACAATCAACACTATCAATGATAAAACACAGAGCCAACCACTCCCTTAGCTACTTATATACCCCACGCTCTCTAAACAACAAAGTCTAACAATAGCAGAGCGGGGGACCAGATAGGTAGCGGAGCTTGGAAATGGTTGAGCTACTTGCCCAAAAGAGACGTGTATAGAGTACGGTCAATCTATGTGATTCAAGCTGTAGGGCAAGTGTCTTTAACAGATACTATCAAACACGAGAACAGTGACCGCAGGATATGTGAGTCGGCACTCGACAAACCCTGAGTAAGACGTAGCCATGTCAAAGCAAACAAAAAAAACGCACCTCTCCGTTCTCTTCAACCCCAACATCTAACCCCGCAGCTCACGATGCATCACATAAACCTCCTCCTGTTTCTTATTCCCTTCACACTTGGTGTCCCGGCGCCGCATCCTCAACTCGAGGAGATACCTATATCGCCCGGTCTTCCGCTGCCCACTATTCCACTTCCGCTGTCGACATCTCTCAACATCCCCATCACGGCGCCGACAGCGTTTCCCAGTATACTGCCTCCTGTCAATATAACATGGACGTCGAGGCGGAGATGGAGTCATTGGGAGCCGATTCCGATATTTTCGAAGAGTTGCGATTGCCCTAATTTGGCGACGGTGGCGAGGCCGTGTTGGGTCACGGATGCTTTGATGGTGAGTCCTTTAGCTGCTAGGGCGTTGGGAACATGTTTAGAAAGAGGACCGAAAGTAACCAATTTCGGTGCGGAGGGAGAGAGAGAGAGAGCTTGAACTGAGAAAGAGGTGACCAAGAAGAAAACGAGCAGCAAAGAGAAACGTAGACAAGGAGAAGTGACTGCAAAAAATCAACGCGTCAGAAACGCATAGCTGACGAACACCGTAGGACTGCGTATTCGAAGAACTGCACTCCGAAATATGCTGGACTTCGGCACACTTCGGCTGTCCAAGGGGAACACGCATAGTAAGTGATCTTCCAGATTGCTGTTACGAGCTCCTGGCTTTCTGAATCAGAACCTGTATCACTGACAGCTCGGCAAAGTGTACATCGCTCTTCAAACCCACTCCACTCCCCGGTCCGCATCCATGTGAATTGCGCGGAAATCCGATTACGGCTACTCCGACGCCTGCTCCGGATCCTACAGCGGCCTTGTAAACCGGACATTTTGGTGTACTGGAGCTGCCTAGGAAGTCTGTAGAGTTACGGTTTGAACTCGGCCTTTCGGATTTTCGGCGCTCCTACAAGGCCTTCCAGACGGTAGAAACGAAATTCAAGCAAGAGTCAGTCAATGATAGTGAGAAAGACGGAAGGATGGAGGATTGGACGGCTCGTAGACGCAGACAGAACAGAACGAGGTATAGCGGATCTGGCTGTGCGGAGGTGCCTGCAGGTAGACGCCTAGAGCATGCAGTCCCTGGACAAGCCATGAATAGACTTGTGCCGCGATCCACTTGTGAAATTTGCCTCCATGCTTTTGTTCCAGATTCCCATGCTTCAGATCAGGTACGGTAACCCGAAGCACACGGAGAGGGGTTGAGGGGTCGGACGTCTCTGAAGCGAGTCATCGATCGCTTACAACATCAAAAAGCCACTCCGCGGAAGGGATAAAAACAAGGCCTGAGGAGTTGTGGGGAACCCCGACAAGCGTCGTCTGCTACTGTTTGGAGTGAGTTTCGGTTGCGGGCCAATAGTTCTGCTTTTTGATGTGGCTTCCGTGGTTGCATCTGCGAGATCATCGAACCGAGCGGCAATTCAGCCTCCATGATACTCACGACTAGGCAGACTTGTCCTGTTCCTAAGATGCGAAGTCGCCGTAAGCTCTGGGTCAGTTCTAGACCTTTGGTATTGGACACTTCCCCTAGTCAGTGACTCCTAGAGAGTTGCAAATGTAGACTACTGCTCAAGCTGTGCATAGGCCAACTAGGGAACATCCAGCCTGTAGCCGGGAGAAGGGAAGTAGGGTAGGGGGACAATGTCCTGATCAAGGGGTGTTATTCCCGGCGTTCCCGCCTCCACGGAGGATATGTTGACGTTTACTATGAAGAAGGAATTAGCAACGCCGAGTGCGGAGAGAAGCAGAAAGAGTACGCAACTCTTCACCAGTGGTGCCAGCAACATGCTGAAAGGCACACGCTGTCAGTCACAGTCAGGAGGACGGCATCAGATTTTGAGCCGCGAAGTTCTCCCGGCAGTTGACTGGACCCTGGAGATCATCAGTGCGGGACGATCACAGTGCAAGGCGCAGGGTCTTGCCTAGAAACTTTGTCCTTCTCGCTGCACCATGCAGCTGTGACATCTGTACTCTCCTGTGAACCACCTTTCAAATTCGACGATTGCGGGCACAGATTTGCCACTGCGGCTGGGATAACTAAAGCGATGCAACCCGACGCTGTCCGCTTGCTATCTCTTGGTAATGAAATCGTAACATAGAAACATCTGGAGATGTTTTCGTGTCGCTTTCGCCGATATTGTTCACAAACGGCCGGACATTGTTTGCCGCCTCTGACCTGACGCAGTTATAGGTGTGGTACTCTCCACATTCTTGCAGGAGCCCTCCCACCAGTCAACTGGCTTGGTAAGGATTGTATGACAGACGGTATTGGGGGTAATCCATATTGTCCAATCGCATGCGAGGACTGCACATGTGCTTTCGGAGGTTTATGACCCTGCATGAGGGAACACCTAGGTCGGACACGCGGCAGCTGCAGCCAATGCTCGAGAAGGCACACAACAATGGTCGGGTCGGCGTTTGGAGATTTGAGGACAGGAGAACTGGAGACCAAACTAAATCGTGGTTATCGAGCCCAAGAACTATGATGCATGGCCAGAGATGTTGCATGCGCGACATGAGACGATGCAGAGCGGTACAGCATACGCTGGCTGCATGTGCAGCAGTTATTAAACTCTGTGCACGATGCCGTCCCACTAGTTCGCGATTAGTTGGGAGGAACCCCTCACAAACGCCACGATGTGCCCAGTATGCATGGCGTCGCATCAACAGCTGCAACTGCGACGGCAGCAGCAGCCATCTTATCGGGTTGGGGTCCTAAGCGGCATCGATTACTATGATTATCAGCGGTATTGCTCAAGGGTTCAGACGCGAAAATTTTTCATAGGCGACGCTGCATGTGAGATGCAGCTGAAGGCGAGCCTAACATCATTTTGGTGAGCCATCAACGTTATCGGCGTTCGCCACAACGGTGCGCCTCCTCTTTCCTCTTTCTATCAGGGTCCAATATTGACGACGCAGGAGTTTCCAGGGTCACGCATCGGCACGGCGAACGGAAGCGATCCGGAGCAAAACAGGAAACAAACGTGTTGATGTTATCCACTCGAGTGGACAGAGCAAAGGCGGATGGCGCAAGGTATTCCTGAAGCAGCGAAGGGTGATGCGATGGCATGGCTATCTGACAGGCGGGCGACGTCCAGTCGAAGGTCTAGAACGGGACGTTATCGTACGTGGTGTGGACACCGCTGCCCTAGCAAAGCTGATCCTCGAGTCGAGATGGGGACAGCGGTGGGGTTCCGTACACAGGTGCGATGCAAGAAGCCGTGTTCCGGTTACGACTTCGATTGCAGCTTTCTTGTTTCCAAAACGCGGCACGCCAGATTGCTGCTGACATGGGAAGAGTGTCTCTGTTGCAGGTGAGATGGAGTTGTGGACACCAACACGAAGTGCATGTGGAGAAAGTTCTCGGTCCGCGTTCTCTTTCCTTCGTGCGGGGCTCGGCGCACGGCAAGCCGGTCTCGACTGCAGCTTCCCTACCTGCAGCGGCGAGAGTGCACCCATGTTTAGCACACCACATCGAACGTCTCGAGTTGCTACACGTCCACATTAGTAAAGAGTCAGTAAACTGAGATAGTTCCAGCTTTGAAAGGCGTGCATACATAGTAGCGCCCAGAGCTGGGCGCATGGCCTCAAGCAAAGTGAGGGGTTAACCCTGAAATGCTCATGGCCATCCATGGATGCGCGTGCTCCGTGAGGCCCTTGGCAGGCTGCAGAGGTACATCTCGCCTGCCGGGTTGCCATGCTGTCGTATTGATGATATGGCTGTGAGATCACATTGTATCATGTGCGGGTACCAAGAGCTTCCACGTCGCGGAACCCTTGAAGAGTCGTTTGGGCAACCTTGGGGACTGGACTGCACTCTCGAGTGCTAGAAGTACTGAGGGAGGGCTCTAGTCGTAAACGTACCCTACCTAGGTAGGTCTGCGGAGTTTCGTGACGACTGTGACAATGACCAGGTGTGTGGCTTCTCAGCACATTACATCTGATGTGGTTTAAGGACTGTGAACACCATGAGGTCGACTGCAGTATATGAAGTTGGCTGTCGATGGTGTTCCGATATATCTTGGGCAGCCCTGAAACCTGTCACCGGACCCTTGGCAGTTCGGATCCTTGGCATACGGGGTGAGGGTAAACCCTTGGAAGGGCTCGGTGGTGAGCCGAGCAGGATCTGAAAGCGTCTTGTTATTGCGCCTTATTATGCGTCGAGTATGGCCTGACATTGCAATTGCTCGGCCGGAGAGAAAGGACCAGTTACGCTCCCCTCGCCGAGTGTGAGCTGAGTGGAGTTGGCACATCATCAACGCCGAGAAATTCTATTGTCTGGTCAACTCGTATCGAGCTATCCGTACTCTTGGACTTGTTGGCACCAGTTGCTGGGTTACCGGTGCTGAAAACCAGCGACTGACTCATGACGTCACCCAGACTGGATTAATTGGTTTCGAGCGAAGGATTGCGAGACTGAGAGTAGTGAACGGTAATCCCATTACAGCGGAGTTGTATGCGGAAGTAAAGACTGCACGGCGTAGTAGCATCTGGTGTAGATAAAGTCTCCGATGCCATGTGGTGGGGAAGTTCAACAGCTGGGTCAAGCAGCAGATCTTGCCCAAGTCGGGATTGGTGGACGGTAAACTGGAGCTTGATCTTCAGGCACTGCCGTACCCCACGTTGCTCGATCGCAACCATCGCAACCATTGCATGTATATTTTCATTCGGAACTTGTCTTCGCAATCGTGCTGCAACCCGATCACGTCTCAAGTTCTTGATTTCAGCAAAATCCCTTGCCGCGACTTCGGCGGCGGCATGGCTTCGATGACGCTGTCAAGGCGTATAGGCGGTGTGAGGGTTGGCAGAGCCGAGGAGATGAATGACAGGGCCTCCCCGCCATGTGGCTGCATCATGGGCGCATCCGAGAATCGTGACGATCCGATCGCATTTTGGGAAAAGCAACCATCGTGACCCTAAACTGCCTTGATTTTGGCACGGAATGTTTGGGGGCATGGAATAGTGGCATCACCCTCGACCAGTCGACCCTGGGCTGTCCAGTACCGGAGTTGAATTGCTAGTTGTTTCGGATTTCAATTGGTACTGGCCCAGGAACAATGACGTTGCGATTCCCCGGGAATTGTTGAGCTCGGGCATATTGTGATACGTACTATTACTGATGGTCAACAGCGCAAGTTTCCATAGTAGTCCGAATTGTGCTTGCTGCGCCATGTCGCGCCTGTCTCAGGGGGCCGGTAGTCCTAAACACCCCCAGATTTTTGAGGCAATGGTGGCCACTTCAGATTGAGGCTGAGATGTTTGCCGCAGTGTCGGAGGTTCAGGGCAACAACAGGAGGATCCACTAACAGTTATGCATATTTTTGGAGTTGCTCAAGCGCCCGACTTTCGAGGCGCAGACGCTTTGCTAATGTGCGGATAATTCAAATCTCCTGCCATGATGAAGATGGACCAGAGTCATGTGTGACGGTGCTCAAGCAGTCGACCGAGGCGTATACGCAACCCGGGATTCTGAACATTGAAGCGTTCCGGTAACACATAATCAAGGCAAGGCTGGAACCATGCTTCGCCTGGAATCCAGGTCAGCAACAAGCAAATTGCTCGAAAGCGCAATATCATCGCGTATCGTTTTGGTCACGGGGAGCAGCTGAGCACGCTTGATTCTCCAATATAGGCGGAACGGAGCGAGTGGGTATGATGACGTTGTTACTACGACTGCCGGCCGAGGGACATCTCTGAGAGAATGCGGTGGTAGAAACATCTCTTACAACGCTCGCGTAGTCTCGTGAATTTCGCAGCCCCTGAGACGCGTAGGTTTCGTGTCCTGAAGTCTGTCAACGTCCCGCCTACACAGATTAGGTACAGTAGACAGAGTATCTCGGTACCCTGGAGGTGTTGTAAAGTTGGTACAGCAGCGGGCAGAGTAGCGCCGGGCACAGGGCCTGTACGGCTTAGCTCCATGCGAAGCTTGGCCGTAACAGAGGCCCGCAGTTTGTGAGGGCGACGGCGATCGACGTTTTGGCGTTCAATCGATGGCGCTGACGGTCCAGACGAAAGCAGCCAAGCCACGAGCGCGACGCTCCCGCGTTCCGACATGGAAGAATGGGATTTCGAATCTGCTGTTTTCACAACAGCGTGTGATTATTGCGAAGAGGTCCACGGGGTGGAGATAGGTGCAGAAGATCGTATCATAACTTGCATTGACTACTGGTGCACAAATGAGCAGCGCGTTAGAGCACTCAGCATGCAGATGATATTGGTCAAGAGCGGGGAAGGTCGGTGGTTGAGCCAACCGGAGCGTTGTGTCGGTGCACGCTGGTCGCGAGTCGTCCGACCACAAAGCACGCAGCAGAGAAGGCAGCGGCCCTTGTTGTTGCTGAGAAGATGCTGTCAACAAAGGGGCCGGCGGGCACTCAATAATAGGTGATGTCGTGGGGCGTTTCATGATGCGGTGGGCGCCTCAGTCGGAGTTGGGGACGTCTCGCAACAAGGAGCAGTAGCTATCGAGCCACCATGAGCCGACCGGGGTGCGCGCTCTAGCGGCCAGTGATTGGCTGTGGGGTCCGCTGCGGTGCGGCAAGCAACGCTGCTGAAATTTTCTGAACCGGCGGTGCGAGCGCACCCTTATCAGGAGCCTAAGAAGCCCACTGCGCTTCGACGTTAGCTGCCACAGCTTCTCCGACACCGATAACTCACGTCCACAGAGCGGAGGAAGAGATCCTCAGGAATGGAGGGGATCAGTGGAGGAGAACAAGCCAGCCAGCAATGACATCATGTGTCGCGACTGCTTGGCGGTGTGGCACGGGCCTGGTGTGGCGGCCAAAGCGCAAGCGGTCTCAAAAAAGCAGAGCCCCAGTGCTTTGACCGTCGACCGTCGACCGTCGCGCCGCGGACCGTGACCGGACAAGCATAGCAACAGCTAGGGAGAGCCGCGATACATCATGGCGGCACGGCGAACACCGCGGAATTGTAGACGTTATCAATAATCAAACTGAGCAGAAGATAGGCTTCACGCGGATGTTGATAGCTGCGAGAGAGAGCCGCCAGAACGCCATAACTGCTGTCCAGGCGCGGAAGGTGTGGCGGTCCAAACGGGCAGGGGCTGGTGTCGAGGGCGCAGCTGCGACCCTGCCGACGGGCAAGCACGCCCGGGCGCGAGCAGGAAGAGCAGGCGCCGCCCGTGCAACTGCCCCAGCTGCAATGATGTGCAATTGCTGGTTGCAGGTGGGCATGCGCTGCTCGTCGCATTCCAGCTTGTATCTCGCCGTTGCTACGCGTACCCCTCCGACACCGGTTTGGCCTGCTTGTGGGAGTGCGTCCGCTCGCGGCAGCTGTCTGGGCGCCGTGTACCGTGTATCCCGGGCGCGGCCCAGCACGACCGGGGGGGCCTGCATGCCCGTCGCCTTGGGGTGCCCTGGATAGTTGGTGGATCCCTGGCAGACACACGGACCCCCAGGCCGTCCAAGTCGCTTATGTAGCGCGACCCACTCTTACGCATCTGTGAACCACACCGGCTCGCCGCCTTGCAACCAGTCGCTCAACCCTCCTACAAACTCAACTCGCGTCCGCATCCTTTTCCCCTCCTCCGCCTCCACCCTCCTCGAATCCATTCCTCCTCCACCCCCACCGCCTCTCGCCTTGTCGAGCCCGCCCTCGTTTATACTGCCTCAACCTCCCCCGTCAGACCTCCTCCCTCAATCCCCTCCTGCCCAGCTGCTTATCGACGCTCTGCACTGCGGCCGGCACTCTTCTCCCACCTCACTCAACAACACACGCCTGCTCTGCACCAACCTGTTCATTTCAGAGCCGCTACCTCCCGCCCTTCGACGACACTGTTCTCCCGTTGTTCGTTGACGCCACAGTCAGCTTCTTTGTTCGCTTATCGTCCGTCGGAAAGCTCTGCACCTCGATATCGCCGCTTTGACTAGCTGTGATAACCTTCAAACCCACACTTTCTAATTCCATCTCTGTTTGCACCGCTTCTCGTGCACACAGCACTGCGCAATTGTCTGTAAGTTCGTCTCGTGCCCCTGCGCGTGATCCCTTCACTGCACTTCACAATCGCTGCATCACTGTTCTTGGCTCTCTCTTCGAGCTGCTTCTTCTGCTGACATTGTGCTTCTACAGACAGCCTTTAATCCCCACATCTTAATGTTCTCGACCTTATAAGTCGACACACTCCATTTCCTCACACCGCTTTCCAAACCGAACGAATGCCTTACACACCCCCCACCCAGCGGTCCCCTGCAACATCGAAACCCAACAGTCCCGTCCTCAGCCGGAGCCACTCATATACGGATCAACGCTCCCTGCCCTATGTGCAGCCTCAGAAGCCGTCATTGCCGCGCTCTGTCTCGTCCACCTCATACCTGAGCAAACAGCGACGCTCACCCGTCATCAGCCGCCATGAGTATACCAGCAACGAGCAGAGTGTAAACGGCAGTGCGACGTCCGGAGCGGACGGTTCTCGCGGCCATGACACCACTGCGAATGGTAGTGCCCGCCGATTCCCCTATGTGAGCAAGCGGTTGATCCCACCAGGTGCACCCACGACGCCTCCAGACTCGTCTGACGATGAAGAACGGGGCCGTAACATTGGCAACATGCGAGAGTTGCAGGAGGCACTATCAAACATTGAAGTGAAGCGGACACAGTCACCCCCTCGCGAGCACACAAGTAAAGCTGTTGTGGTTGCTCTTCCCGCAGCCGTGCAGTCGCTTTCGGCCGAAGCACGGAAAATTGCTCACTCTCGCTCGGCCAGCGAACTCACATTGTCGGCCCATGCTCAACACCTGAGCGGTAACGCCATACAAACGAGCTCGTCAGAGAACAGCGACGACGAGGACGAGGGCCTGCGGATGAAACCGCCTCTACTCCGCAAGAAGTCCGGAGAGCTTGTGAAGCCGGCACTTCGACCTGCCTCTCGTCGTAGGCCTTCGAGCATGCCAGGCACGCCAACCTACTCCAAGGCAGTCCATTTCAATGAGGACATGGAGCAGGTGCGCCACTTTCTCTCACTGGATCGGCCCATGGCTGTCTCGGCCGGGTCATCGCCCGTGGAGACATACGACAGCGAAGCCGATTATCCCTGGGGCTACGATGATGGCTACCGCTCTACCGCAGTCGAATGGGAGATCAAGGTCACGAATTTTCCAGCAGACACTTTCGAGAGGAAGACCGCACCCGTTCGTGTAGAACGTATCTTCCTTGCCTCTGATCACAAGACCCTCGTTGGCACCGTTGCCGTTGCCAACCTGGCCTTCCAGAAGACTGTTGTCGCCCGATTTACCCTCGACTACTGGAACACCACGTCCGAAGTGCTAGCTGAATACAACCATGATATCCGCAAGAAGCAGGCGAGTGATGGCTGCGACCGCTTCAACTTCAACATCAAGTTAGCTGACCAGGCCAACCTTGAGAACAAGACGTTGTTCCTCTGCGTGCGGTATAGCGTCAACGGTCAAGATTTCTGGGATAACAACAACTCCATGAACTATCAAGTCGACTTCATCAAGAAGAAGAAGCAGCCTGGTTCTGGGGCAAAGCCGTCTCACGGCGCGAGCCCGATTCCACGAAGCCGAAATTCGCCGATTTCTACTCGGCCCCGCGCAGCGCCCATCGCCTCCTTCGACGATGACTTTGGTCGTGGCCTAGATGAGAAGTTCGAGTTCGGCAGTGGCACCATCCGCCTGCGGCCGCGGCCTAAGCGCGCAAACTTCACTGATCCGGGCCGCCGCAATGCCAGCAGTCAAGCCTTCTCGTCCCGTTACGACTTCAGCGCCTCTCTCTCCGCCGCCTTGACCACCGCGCAAACCGCCCTTGGGGATCGGAGTGGCATCAAGCCTGCTCCCAGCACGGCCTCAGTCAGCGTATCCACCGCTCCTATCCCTGGGGCGAGCTCGGATGCCTCCACTGTGGGTGTCCAGTCGGCAGAGTACAACGAGTTGATTCAGAAGTTCTGTTTCGTACGTTCCACACCTCCTTTTCGACAGGACCCACAGGAATGCTAATCGACACTCCAGTTTGGCGCCCCAACCGGAAACGCCGCTCCCGTCGTCACTGCGCCTCCCAAAAATGAATCGGTCGCGGATAGTGCCAGTGACGCTAGTTCTCCAGCTGGGAGCAATCAGTCTTCCGCCACCAACAGCCCATCATCCCCTTCTATGCCCACGTTCTCCAGTGCTTCCAATTCGACTGGGTCTAAGAGCCCAAGTCAATTCCTCTCCCGATCATCATCGCCAGGTCCAGTGACAGGATCAGGTCCCGATGATCACCCGAGTTCCGGTCTCCAGTATGGTTACAGTATGCACGGTGGCATCTTTCCGGATCGCAGCCACACCCCCCAGGTGCGCGTTTAGCGGTATTACGTCGATTGCCGATAGGAAGGCACCGAGTGCGCTTCCCTGGTGCTCCATTTCTGCGATCCAGTTCTCCACGACAAGCGGAGCGGACGTTCGTGCCTTGCCACGGTCCTGACGCTCGCTAGCTCGATGCGGATCGGAGCGAGGTATGGAGCCTTGCGATTGGCATCTCTCAGCGGCATTCCTAGCGAGCTTCTATTCTTTTTCCAGCATTGTCCGGGATGGCCGATTTGCAGCATTTCCCGGATTTTCTTGCATGTTTTACTATGGCGTCTTTCGTTGGGCTTACCGGCGTTTCTGAGGAATTTCCACGGATCTTGTTCTGTTTCAGTTGGTCTTCGGTCGACCCCTCAACTCCACTGCGTGTGAGTGCCGTATATCTGGGTAGGCGTTGTTTGTATCATCTTCAGGGAAGTAAAAGCGTCCTGTCTTTTTCGCAGATTATCCATTGGCCCGGTTGCCCTGTGGTGGTCGAGGTCTCGTGGTCATTGGTTTCAGATTGTCGGTCCAGGAATTGTGGTGCGGAAGGCGTCCGGAGTGTGACTTCGCGGTGGTTTCTGGAGGAATTGGTCGAGGAACAGTCCAACTCAAATCTACCTTGAATGCAAAAACACGAGAATAAATCCCCTACAAAACCTACGGCTCGTAGACTGTGCTTGCAGCGTGACCTTTCTTCGTGACTTTTTTTTGTGGGGCTGGGCGGTCTAGATGTGGGAGGATGCGGGCCATGTGACTGCGTTGGCGCTTCTCCCACACCTCACGGCTCGGCCTCCCAGCAACATCCCGTTCGCAATTGAGCTCTAGCCGCGTGCCCACGATCCTACGCTGCTTCGTAGACCACCACGAGCGCGTACTCTTGACGTTGTGGTCACCGCCATGGCGTGGGGCAAAACCGCGGCGCCAAAGCCCGCTGCCCCCCCTCCTGTTTACCACCACTCCACGCCCGGCCAGGGCCCGGTCATCGATGCCACGACCATCACGAGTCTCCTAGCCGTAGTGGCCCTCCTCGGCGGCGCCTATGCAGCCTCTCTGCGGCTCCTCCCTAAGACCTCTTCGACCAAGACGCGCATCCTCTTCATCTGGCACTCCTTCGACGCCCTCATCCACCTCGTCTTCGAAGGCTCCTTCCTCTGGAACTGCTTCTTCGTATCCTACAGTCTCCCGACGACCTTTAGCGCATCCAACGCCCAGCACCCTCACATCCGCATCCTCACGGCGCCCGATGTCTACTGGTTGAAAGCGTCGGACAAGTTGTACGGTGCGGCGTACGGGGCGGGGCCGTTCTCGAAGTTGTGGCAGGAGTACGCGAAGGCGGATCATCGATGGGGTGGTGTCGATCTTACGGTCGTGACGCTGGAGATTCTGACCGTAGGGGTCGGGGCGCCGTTGGCGTTGTGGATTTGTTGGCAGCTGAGGGGGGAGGAGAGGAAGGGGGCGTTGAAGAGGTGGTTTTGGACGACGGTGCTGGCGACGGCGGAGTTGTATGGAGGTATGTTCTACATTTTTCAAAACGATGAGGACGGGGGCGAAAAGAAGAGAAGCGCATTTGGGGTGTTTGGGCGGCGGCGTTATATGCGATGGTTTGTTTGCCCGCTGACACGTTTCCTCGCTAGGATGGATGACTTTCGCGCCTGAGTGGTTCTCTGGCTCGCCCAATCTGGACACGTCGAATTGGATGTATACGTAAGTGGAATGGTTTCTTCTCTTTTTCGTTGCTCTGCTGCGCGTCGAAGGCGTCGTGAGCGGGTGTCGTGGCGGACACGTGTTTCCGCATACGCCCCTTTTGGGCGCGTATGGTGCCTCACCTTGACTCCATGACGTTATTTCCGGTATATGTCTGCAGATTGGCGAAACGATGTGGAAATGTATTATTCGCGTCGCAATGTTCAATCCAACTTTTGAGGACGAAAAGCTAACTTGGCGGCTAGATGGTTATATCTCGCCTTCTTCAATGGCCTGTGGGTTGTCTTCCCCTTGTGGATCCTGTGGGAGTCGTATGCAGCCCTGAGTTCGGCTATGTCGCAGGCTGAGATGATCGATTTGGTGAAGTATCTAAAGAAAGATGAATAGCGGTCCTATCACAAAAGGTATGTTAGTACGGAGGATTACGGAAACATTCAGGGGCTGTGGGCGTTTGTTGCAATTTTCCTTCCTACGAGCGGTTTCTCTGCTGAAGCGTTTTGACGGTTGTATACCCCTTACTGTACTTAACTTCCGCAGGTTCGGGCGCCTATGAAATATCACTGGTCCTTTGCTGCAGTCGACGAAGTGCAAACACACGCCCAAGCATGATTGATCCTGTCCCCTATCACCCCATCACCATGCAGATTTCTACTTGCAGAACCATTTAAAAAAATGCACATATTGATCTCCAACCCAGTCTTTTCCGGTTGTCGAGCCTACACGTCTCCTTCCCATCATCCGTCTTGGTGCAGGACCCACTTCAACCCAACATGGAACCGATTTCTCCCGTCCAACGTGATGTTGTCCAAGACTTGGGATTTACGCCACCGGACCTTTCCGATGACGAAATTGTGCCAGGTTATAGGACAGGCGGTGTAAGTCTTCACTGGGGTGAAGATGTTCAACGTAGCGGTGGCCAACGTCGTTGATTGATGGTGGAGGATGGCATCTTAGAGGACAAGGGTGTAGTGCTGTGTTCTTCTCATATTGGATGTTATAATACAAGCTCATGATACCTTTTAACTGTGCCTACTGGGCCGACCAGCGTAGTTCTCCTCCGAACACATTCACCAAGGTGCTTGCTGGTCCTTCCCTCGAAAAGCGTTATGAGTTTAGTTGTTTCTGGCCGAAAAATAATACAAAGCGTGCCTCTCTTGCAAATAATCAATCGAGTTGATGTTGCTTGAAGCTTCGCCCCCGAAACCGAAATTCTCTGTGTTTTCTTCGGGCCAAAAAGCAAACGGCTCACCACAACTGCCCTCATCCATTATTAGCACCTCGACATAGTGGCAGTTTCTATACAGCTTCTAAGAGCGTGTGAGAGCGGGAAAAAAGGGCAAAAAGAGATACTAAGACCGGGTCTCGAACCCGGGACCTTTCGCGTGTGAGGCGAACGTCATACCACTAGACCATCCTAGCAATTGATTGATGGAAGACGTTGACGTGTAAATGTCTATGTAGTACGCAAATTTTTTCATTCATGCCCCATTGATGAGGTGACTTTACGAGTGCAGCACAGTGGCTTCCGTTCACTTTTGTCTGAGTAGGCAAAATGTAAAGCACTCTTCAACTTTGATCACGGACTGCAATACTGCGACGAATGCCCCAAGAGTCGTTACAGGCAAACAACAGTCACAGGCAAACCACAGTCTAGCAATTCGTATGCGCAATCTATCCAACCCCACGACCACGCCACCAACAACACTCCACCCCGCATCTCAATCTACTGTGGTACCTTGCGCATCATCCAGAACCCTAACATGTGCATGGCCACCATGGTTTCCAACCTTCACTTGACCCCTCCAAGATGACATAATCCCGGATGACAGGAATATCCCACGACTCCACCTCGGCAACCACGCGTCTCAGCACACGCTCTCACCACCGGTGGACGTCACGAAGGGACCGTGTTCCCTCTCCCCGTCGTACAAAAAACCTCCGCTCTCCCGAACGCTAGAACCCTGGATCCGAGCTAAACCGCGGGCGCTCCCGAGCCACAAACGAGGCTGAAAGGAAGAAGGAAGCGCGCTGCGCTCCGCCGTGCGCATACCCGGGCGACATGCGCGGCCGGAAAAGAAGGCTTATGATGTATTCTCAGTGGCTTTCAGGGTGTAGGCGCTGGGCTTAGCAGACGTATTCGTGGCTAGCAAGTGGACAAAATCCTATCGTGCACTTGGAAGTGGTGTAGGCAACCTCCGACATGATGGCAACTGTGGCGGTGCACGGGGATCAGTCGGGCCCGATGTAGACGAGCATGATGCAAGCCGGGGCTGTGATAGGCTGCGTGGTGGAGTGATACTGACGTCCCTGGACTTTACTTCCTCCACGTCGGTGTCCGCGCCCGGGAGATGATGAGGGCTGTGGGGTGATGGTGGAGTGCTTGGGGAGATTGGGTGTGGGGTTTCGGGGATGTATATATTGCTGGTGTGTTCCCCTGCGGGTTTGGAGGGTTTCGGATTTGAATTCACTACTGTTGATATCTTGAAGGATAGAAAGACTTTGAAGTGCTACACCCCCACAGACGACTACATTGCTATACGTACTTACATCTCGACTCGACCCGATACAAAGTGCATTGGATCGATCCATACACACCCACACACATACATACTACCCAAGGACAAAACAACAACAACCCACAATGGCCCTCCGTCCCCCCGTCCCCATCCTAGCCCGCGCCTTCTCCTCCACCACCCGCGCCCGCGCAACCCTCCAGCACCTCAACCCTTACGCCAACACCCGCGTAGCCACGCTCTCCGCACCCGCAAAACTCGGCCCGGTAGCAAGATGGTACTTCACCCCAGCCATCATCCCTTCAAACCAACTCTAACACCCCACCAGGTACCTCCCCGCCATGGCCGCCCTCGCAGTCGGCCTATCCCTCATCCCCTCGGACCTCCTCCTCACCACCCCCGACGCCCCGACCGCCCACGCCCGCATCGGTTTCGCCATCACAAACTTCCTCGGCACCCACAACCAACGCCAAAATCCCGTCCACATGACGCAAGAAGAGCGTAACCGACGGCTCATGGAAGCCTATGGCTCGCGCTCGAGTCTTGAGGATATGGAACGCGCTTTTGATCTCATGGGCCACGAAGGCTTGGAAGATACGCGGTTGCAGATGAGCATGCCGCGCACGGGGCTCGAGGACACGAGATTGCAGGCGAGAGGGTTGGAGGATACGAGGTTGCAGGCGAGGCGTTTGGAAGATACGCGGTTGCAGATGAATCGAGGCAGTGGTTTGGAGGATACGAGGTTGATGATGAATGGTGGCGGGATTGAGGATACGAAGTTGGGAAGACGAGGGCTGGAGGATACGAGATTGCAGAGCAGAAATTTGAGGCTCATGGAGGCGTATGGAGAGAAGAGGAGTTTGAGGGATTTGGAGCGCGCCATGGAGATTTATGAGGTGCAGTGAGGTTTTGCACGAGGATGTAAGGGAAAGAAAGAAAGAAAGATCATAGCGTCGAGCGAAATGCTCAGATGAGGGGTATCCGCGTGGGGAGGGCAAAGGCTTCAACAGGAGGAAGAGGAAGAGGAAGAGGAAGAGGAAACGGCAACGTCAGCTCCATCAGGGAAGTATCAGGAGTTTGAAGTCCGGATCATCATGGGAAGAGAAGGATCAGCGCATCAGCGTAGCAACGAATTTGCTCCAGGGGAGGCAAACCTCCCGTGCGGGCACGGTCGAGTAGTAACGACCCTATATGACAGCGACGGCCTTGAGCGATGCATTTAGCAATAGCAATAGCAATATCAAGAAGCTTACCATACTTTATCACCTCCGATGACGATGAAGTGACAAGGTATGGGGATAGTCCCACCGACTTCCTGGTCTTGTCAGCTGGTGTTCTCCGATATTCAACGAGAAAGGAGGACTTGAGACTTCGGCTGCATGTGTGTCGGCACTCAGCGGGTGTTTCTGGGAGTAGTACGGGCGGTACGGGTGTTGTGGTTGCTATTGAGGGTTGCCAGATATGTGACTGTGCACGCTGTTCTGGGAGACGGTGTGAAAAAAGCTGCTTGTAACTCGTCTCCCCGGCACATTTGAAGCCGGAAACAACAACCAGGCCGTGAGCCACGAGGCAAGTGCCAGCGGTGCTTTCGTGGAGGCCACGTTCGCCTCTGGTGCGCTGATGTCAAGGCCCACCTTCCGCGTGGGTGAAGTTTGGGTAATAGCGTCTTCATCAGTCTCTTAAAGAAGCTTGGAAAACCTGCTTGGACTCTTCCGGTTTGCTCCAGTCAATGTGACTGATAAACACACGTTTGGCACGTCCTCAACTTTGTGCCACATTGTCGCTAAAAGACTTTCGTACACTTACAGATCGGATGCATACATTACGCATAGAAAGGTCATATTTCGAAAGGTCATATTTCGAAAGGTCATATTTCGAAAGGTCATATTTCGAAAGGTCATATTTCGAAAGGTCATATTTCGAAAGGTCAATCTCATGTAGTCGCAACGCAGTCCATCCTCCCCTGGCTTATGCAGTGATCGCCCCCAGCCGCCGACGTAAAAGGCTCTTCCGAAAATCGAGTTTTGTCATGACTTCCGAGTAGTTGCGCTTCCTGGGATCCAGTGCTGCGTCGCCCTTCTCCAGCGACGCCGGAGTAGGTGGTGAGGTCCGGTGCGAATCGTATGAGGAGTCGTTTTCTCGTCGCCAAACTCCAACGAACATCCAGTAGAATGCCCGGGACACGGCTTTGACAATATCCCATGGGTTCAAGGCAGACACAAGGGCACGCCACGGCCCGTGTGCATAGGCCCAGGGCCAGAGATCTCGGTTGTCTTCCAAGTTGTTCAGGTCGTACGATCTCCACTCAAAAGCGTGCAGGTGCATGTAGGAGAAAATGGACATCTCCACGCATATCAAGAGACAAGGAAGCCCAGTCCGCCAGTCGGGTTCCGAAACTGCCTGAATCTTCTTGAACGCCTTATGCTTCAACAAAAGCCATACGAGAAGGTTCTGCCAGAAACAGAAGAAGATGACAAGTTTGATACTGGTGAACTTTAGGACTGGTCGACGGCCCCCCAGATCTGGCCTGAGCTGGCGGAAGAAGTGGACCAAGGTGTACATGGCAATGGTCACTGAGGCCACGAGGAAGCCGGTGACCCATACGTAGGCGAATCGGGGATCATGTGAGCCTCGACAGTACAGGTTTCTCCAATGGGTAATGCCAACTATGAGGGAGAGGAGGGGTCGAAAAAAGCAGTACTGAAAAACGCCAAACCAGATGATCTGTGGGGGTCAGTAGAGACAAGAAGACGTGGCTGCCTTGACCAACGTTGAACCAAGTGAGGCCGCTCCGTGGCCGACGCCAGGACATCGGGTGCCTGCGCAGAACGTGCTTCTGCACCTAGCTCAGCACTAGCCAGTTCTTTGGCTCGACGCCACGGAAGTACTCTTTCTGATCGTGGAGGTTGGGTGCCACATAGTGGCAGAGCAATGTGAAGAAACTGGCCAGTGCAACCGCCTCGTAGCAGTCACGAATGAAGTCAAAGTACAGGGCATGGTGATAGACGACGTATGACAGGAAGGTAGCAATGACGTAGACCGGTACCATGAAGAGGATGCGAATGATGCTAGGACAGTCAGTTCGTTCACCACCTCTCAGTCAGAGCTCCTACTGTTTTTGCTCGTACGGTCGTAGGTAATGGGTCGCATGGCGCCAGATCAAGTAAAACGACAAGGATAGGGCGATTGTGGCAAATGTTCCGCATACAACGACCCCGATGTTGTGGACGGTTAAGAATGGATATTCCGGCCACAGAGCCTTATTGCTAACTGCAGCATGTTAGAGTAGACTCAGACTACGTGCGTCGTACTACTCACCCCGTACCTTCTCCTGTTCCGTGCTCTCACATTGGACTTGCCCTATCGATAACTCAACGACTGTTATGATGGGCGGGGGAATGTCCATAATGTAGCGGTGCCGATACCTGGGGAATTCATCTGGAGCAAGTGGCGAGCAAGGAGTAGGAAATTTCGGAGGATGGCCTGTCAGCGCTGGCTGCAGGTGAGCGTGCGTGGAGTGACCGTAGAAGAGAAGCTTGAATTGGCGGTGCAGCAGGGGACGGAACCTCATGAGTCCTTGCCGCTTTGGTGGCTCACAATGTTGGAGGGAGCATCTGACGACAAGAGTGGGAAGCAACGTGAAGAATGTACAGTGGTCACTGCCATACAGCAATAACCAGGGAAAGGTGTGCGAGAGTAACAACAGCACACCAGAATCCAACTTAAAACAAAAGAGCTTGCAAGTACAATAGTTTCATTGTAAGTAGCTACAAATGTGCGTTCTGCCGTCTGTCTACAGAGCGAAAAAGTGAAGGGAAGACGTTCAAGATCTAAACTGGAGCATAATTAGCCTGTGGTACAGTACAAAGCAAGGGAAGCCATGAGATATATAGATGCTGGTCAGACATCCAAGGAAGGATTAACGCTCAGGGCCATCTGTCATAGGTTCAAGTCGATGGCTCGCGTGGAAACTGCGAATGTGGAAAGGTTTCATCATGCAAAGCAGGGAAGTGAAGCAAATAGACTTACCGAGGCGGCAGAGGATTTGCAGCATACTCTGAGCAGTCCTTCTTTTCAGCTGCGATTAGTGAGGTTGGTGATGGGAGACGCAAAGTTTCTAAGTATGCAGAGAAAAGGAAGCGGGAAAAGGTTATTCCGGCTGTAACGCTAGTCGGGGGGTTCCGCGCTGTCAAACGCGTGCGCACGTGCCTTTTACCTCCATGAATTTATCTCGCCCAGTCTGCTTTGAACTTTCTGCTCCACCAGCTGTCTTAGGGCACGCATTCGGTCGCTCCTACTGCGGAAGTCCGTCTGAGAGGTCGCTGAGACACAGGCCGCAACGGGGATCCAGCAGTTCACACGGTTGCGGCAGTTGTCCAAACCCCGCGGACATCTCGATTGCCATGGCGATCATTGCAGAGAGCAGCATTGGCGCATAGGGCCGACACCAAAGAGGCACAAGCGGAAAAGAGCAGGTTGGGTCAAGCTTCGGCCGGCGCAATTTCAAGCAACGTCGACTTCTCGCCGTCGACCTCTCGCCGTCGACCAATTTCCAAAGGCGCTGGTGGGCTTTGGGGGGTGGGCACGGCCCGCGCGGCGACCGAAGCGGCAGCGTTTGCTTGGCAAAAGCCGTCTGGGCCGTTCCTCGCTTTCGCTCTGTGGCCGATTCATGAGCGACTGCACGGCCATCACTGATCCTCCGATCGCCTCCTCACTGCTGTCTATCGCAAATCCTCGCATCGCAAACCCCGACTCTTCACTGCTGACCCCGACCCGTCTCGCTTTCCGCCTCAGAGCCTCATCCGCTCGTCCCCTCGTTGCAAAACATCGTCAACAGCCTACGACAAGGGAAAGGAACCGTCCTCCCTATCCTCGGCTACAACCTTTCGCACTCTACCTCGACGTCTCACCCGCCACGCAAAAGTGTCACTGTCTGCCCAGCGTGTCGCTGCGGAATGGGAAGTGAGCAGTCGCTCATTTTGTTCGACTCATCGTCGCTGGCCGCATCCATCACCCCCCCCGGCCATACTCCCTTCGCCTTGAGCCGCGCCCCGACGCAGCAGAGCCCCCCCTGCCCGCTCCTCCGTCCGCTCGCTCGTCGCAGTTGATGTCCTCGAGGACATGGTAAAAATGCGCATACCCATCAGAGAGCAGTTGGGATGCCTTGTTCTACTAGCCTCCATGGTCGGCCTGGCCGTCATGGCCATCGCAACCTGGGTAAACACATGCCTCCTGCAACATTCGCTGCCCAACGAGGCTAACAGGCATACAGTACACGAACCACTCCTTTGTGCTCGGCATCCGCGCTTCTCGCCTTTCCCTTACCGCCAACCTCAAGTCCGCCCAGCTTTCATCCAACCTGTTGCTGATGCAGGCTACTGTCAAGGGTACCAGTGACCGACTGGCCATCCAATCTGCGCTCAGGCGCTACTATGACGACAACAATAACACAGCGGAGAATTGGGCTCGCACCATCGACGACCTCCAGACCGTTTTCCAGAAAGTGGGCGACACCTACCTTACAATACAGGCCCGGATATATCCGCGAAATCCCAATGACGGCCCCGTGGTCAACGATACTTCCTACGCGCTCAGGTCGCTACAGCTGCCCGTGAAAACCCCGAATGGCGGTTTTGCCGTCCTAAGCGACCCTGACTACGGATTCATACCCGAACTGTATCCCAAATTCAACACTACCGTCGTTCCGTTCAATCTTACCCATAATAGAACTATCGGTAATTGGAACGGAAGACTCATTGACCGCACTAATTATCTCTTGTGCGGCCCCTATTACATTAACGATACGCTCAGCTTAGTATCCATCACGATGCCCATCATCAACAACACATCCAACATCGAGACCCTCGGCTGGATTACTTCGGTTCTCGACGCATCTCTTATCGTAAATGTTGTCAACTCAAGAGAGGGTCTGGACAAAACCGGACTGACCATGCTTTTTGGTCCAAACAATGCCACCAACAAATTCCCTCGGGGTTCCATATACAGCGACCCGGAGCCCGATCCCCCGGACAACGCATTGGTCAAGTTCGTCCTACCCCCAACTACCCGCCACGAATTCGACGATCGACATGATCGCTTCGGCTACGCACAAAATGCCGATCCTTTTGATTGGAACGAATTTCCAGCGGTCAAGAGAGGCTTCACGAGGTCAACGGGGGAGGTCAACAACGCAGGAAGCTTCATCTCAACTCCCAACGAAGAAGGAGAAAATGTCGCTGTGGGCTATGCGGACGTCAAATCCAACATGGTCGATTGGCTGCTCACGGTAGAGCAGCAGCATAGCGAAGTGTGGGCGCCCATCTACAACCTTCGAAAAATCATTGTCGCCTGCGTATTCGGTACAATGGGAGCTATGATTCTTTTTGCGCTTCCTGTAGCGCACTTTTCCAGCCGGCCTATCCGCCGTATGTTGACCCGTTCTGTGCTCTGCTGGCGGTACTAACCGATGATAGGTCTACGCGATGCCACAAAGAGAACTGTGTCGCCACAACCATTCGACGATGAGGGCTTCAGCTCGCAACCCGACAACAGCGACCATGACGTCGATGCGGAACTTGCCCGCAAGGAAGGCTTCTTTGGGAACATTGTCCATTACCGTCGAAATCGGAGGATAACCAAGGCTGAGAGACGGGAGGAGGCACGTCGACGCCAATTCCGCATCCCTGGAAAAGTGAAAGACCGCAAGCACTTCATTCACGACGAGCTCACGGATCTCACCAAAACTTTCAACGAGATGACAGACGAGCTGATGATGCAGTATGAGAGACTCGAGGAGCGAGTACAGCAGCGGACTGCAGAGCTTGAGCAAAGTAAGAAAGCCGCCGAAGCTGCGAACGAGAGCAAGACTCTGTTCATTGCAAACATCTCCCACGAACTCAAGACGCCACTAAACGGTATCTTGGGAATGTGCGCTGTTTGCATGTCAGAGGACGACCCGATAAAGATTAAGCGGTCGCTCGGCATCATCTACAAGAGCGGTGATCTGCTCCTTAATCTATTGACCGATCTCTTGACCTTCAGGTGAGCAGGTTTGCTTGTCGCACTCTGACTCCATCCAACTAACATCGTCTCAGCAAGAATCAAGTACCAGGGCAATCGTTGAGCCTCGACGAGAAAGAGTTCCGGTTAAGAGATATCAGTTCCCAAGTTTCTGCCATCTTTGAGCGACAAGCTAAGGAGGGTGGTATCAATCTCCAGATCAGATACGAGGGGCCGTTCGAGGCCAACACCGATGAAAACGGAAGGCAGATTGGCCGTGGAGACCTGGGGCCTTTCGGGCTAGGCCGTCTCAAAGACATGGTTCTCTACGGAGACCAGCACAGAATCCTGCAGGTCGTCATCAACCTGGTGTCCAACAGTCTGAAGTTCACGCCGTCCGGAGGATCGGTCACTGTCACGATCCGATGCGTGGGAGAAGCCACCGTGTCTAACAGCCGCAAAGCCTCCTTGCAGTCGAGGCAGAGTTCCACACGCAATTCTAAGAGCCGCATACGGGAATCTGTTTCAACGCATAATCCGGTCTCCATTGCGGTCCCGAACCAGTTCGATACCGCGACGGCGATCAATGCCTACGACAAGAACGCGTATTCACACATCCTAGCTGAAGACAGGGTCGGCACCCCCGCTGCCGGCAGATGGCTTACCTTCGAGTTCCAGGTGGAAGACACAGGTCCTGGCATCCCGGAGAACCTGCACAACAAGATCTTCGAGCCCTTCGTTCAGGGCGATCTTGGCCTAAGTAAGAAGTACGGGGGCACTGGCCTGGGATTGAGTATCTGCTCGCAATTAGCTGGGCTGATGAAGGGCACAATCCAACTGAAGAGCGAAGTTGGCCATGGCAGCGTTTTTACCATGTCGATACCGCTCAAACACCTTACCAGCCGCGCAGACAGTACAGCCAGCTCAAGCATCAACCTAGGGGAGGCTAATAGGATCAGCCGGGCTACCTCCTTGGAAGAGACACATCACCGACGCGCAAGCGATGATGCCCTCTCTGGTGCATCTGTGCACTCTACCATGAGCAATCCGCTCCCAGGAAATGCTGCCCCTAACGGCCCTGTAGCGTTCGACACCGATTCAAAGCCTCGTCTGGTCGGTCTGAGCCAGCCTTTCTTTGCGCCAAACCCACCTTTAGAGTCGCCAAACTCCCAGTCAGCCGCAATGCAGAGAGTGGCAGCCGAAGCAACCAAACGCGGTGATAAGGTCAGAGTGTTGGTCGCCGAGGATAACAAAACGAATCAAGAGGTTGTGCTTCGGATGTTGAAACTCGAAGACGTGTACGATGTTACAGTGGCCAAAGATGGCCAAGAAGCGCTCGACAAGGTCAAAGAGAGCATGGAACGACAGACGCCATACAACTTGATCTTCATGGATGTGCAAATGCCGAATCTTGATGGCCTGCAATCCACACGATTGATCCGGCAGTCCGGCTTTTCTGCTCCGATCGTTGCCCTCACTGCGGTAAGTCCTATCGCATCCGTCACTGCTCTACTGGTCTAACATGATCATAGTACTCCGAAGACAGCAACATCCGCGAGTGCTACGACTCGGGAATGGACTTCTTTCTCTCGAAACCGATTAGACGGCCCGCCTTGAAGCACGTGCTTAAGACGTACTGTGCTCCCATTCCTGAAGAAGACGGCGAGTCCGCAACCACCCCTCCGGCCACGGAGTCCTCCGATCCCTCCCGCACTGCCCAACCAAGTGCCGCTGGGCCTACCACTGTTGTTGTCGCGACGGAAGGCTCGCCTGCCATCTCCCCCTTCTCACGGCCGCCCCAATAACGACCGACCAGCACGCCCTTACCGACTTTCATCTAATACGATGCGTGCTTTTCCGGTCATTCCTGGCCGCATCTGTTTCTTATTTCGGAGCATCGCAGTATGCCCACTTGTTCAGTATAATACCCTTGGACGGACTATCACGTACACCACTTAGGTACTTTTTTTTTATCTCTTTTCAGGTTCTGGGTTTTTATCACCTGTACCAAAACACAAGCATGGCGCTGGGGGTTTGTGTCAACTGGGTTTCGAAGCACCACGTGCCAGGTGACGTGCATCTGGGTTTTTTGGCGTTTGGATTGACCGAGCATAGTTACTGGTTCCAAGTGGTCTATTTCAATGGCATATATATAGCCCATACGGGTATTACCTAGTTATTTGGCGGTCGGATGATGTCGAAAAAGCTTCAACTTAGATGCTGCTTTTCGCGGTGTTTAGACCAACGATTTATGCATGTGCTCCTGCATTCCGTAGCTATGGTGTGATCAGCGTATACACATAGGACGGCAGTGGTAGAAGCGTTCAGCAAACTGTACGGCTATCAGCATTGGTGCTACATCGCTGTGCCTAATCGCAAGGTAACTCTACAAGTCTAGCTATCGTTCTAGCGCTGACAGACCCCATTCCTACTCAAACTCAACCATGCGAGCCGTTCACCTTCCCAGAACCATTGCTATCCTGAGCGTGTCCACCATTTTCGCCTGCATGAGCCTTCCTGAAACCATCGCTATCCTGAGCAGACCAAGCTTTCTTCTTCCCATCGCTTGCTTTCTCCTTGCCGACACTCTTGCTATTCCTGAACCCATAGACATTCCGAGTCGAACCACCATATTTCTTCCCATGGTCCGGAGCTCCATTCGCCTCGCCGAACCCATCGCTCTCTTCCTCAATCCAACCGTTTTCAACCCACCCATTCGCCTGCCAATCGCTTGCAGCCCCCTTCCCCTTGTAGCCTTTGCTATCCTTGACCGTACCCCCATTCATCTTCTCCCCATCGCCATTCGCCATCTTCTCCATCTCAGCCCTCAACTCCGCATTCTCGCTCTCAAGCACCTCCTTATCCATCTCCAAATCCTTGACCTTCTGCACCAACATCCTTTTCAGCACGCTCAACCCGCGATAATGATTGACCAGGGGTCTGAGGCCTTCGGCTTCAGCCTCCAAACACGAGACTTTGTCTTCGAGCGCTGTGATCTCTTTCAGAAGCAAAGTGTTGCCGGTTTCGAGACCCGTGATGCGTTGTTGGAGTTGGCGTTGTGTAATCGCCATGCCTTGGACGTGGCTGGGATGCGGTTGCTGGAGAGATGAGAGTTGGTGTAAGAGGTGCCGGATTGTGTGCGCGTGGCGCTGGTTGGCGAGGCGGAGGTCGAGGAGTTCGAGACCGGGGGGTTTGGGATATTGATGGGGAGAGGGGTTGGGGGTGAGTTGGGTGTGCTGGAGGGAGAGGCAGATGGGGCATTGGATGTCGCTCTCGTTGAGGAGGCGGGCGTGGTCTGGAGGTTTGGGTTAGCTGGTTGCGGGCTGGTGGTGGGAGAGGGTGGAGGCGGGTGGAATAGGGGGGTGTAGGGTATGGAGATGGGTTGGGTACCAGTGCAGCTGTTGTAGCCTGAGATCATGTATGGTTCTGCCATAGTGGTGTCTTGGAGCGTATGAATGAACGATGTTTGATGCAGGTTCTTGAGGCTGCTTGCTCGGGTTGAAGATGAGGATGGCTGGTGTTGTGTTTGAGCTGACGCACGACTGGTGGCAGGACATTATGGGCAGCATCAATCTGGGAAGTTTTGATGCTATCTTAGCTGGTAGCTGCGATGCATGCGTTGGGAAAGCGAGGGGAGTGTGAGAGGAGGTGCTGCCATGCTCACGCACGATCACAACGAAAGATAACATGGAACCTACAATCACTAAAATGCATTTATAGCACTGGGGCTCCCTTTCCGGCTTCAACAGCTCTCACATTGAAATACCTTAGGCTCACTCGTGCTCCGAATTTGTCGCCTTCTTTGGCCCACAACATCATCTCACGACCTCTATTCTTCGTCCCCTGCCATACTGTACCCTCCGCCCGCAGATCCGCCCTATATTGTGAATACTTTACCTTCAACTTTGCTTTCAGGCGTTCACAATATAGTGCAAGAGTGAACCGGGCGCTGAGTATCAGGTGATGTGTTGATCGTGCTCAAAAACCTTGGAAGCGAGACGAATAAGGAAAGTGCAGTGATACCTAAGACGAGTCACGACGCGACACCGAAGAACCAAGAGTGAAATTCAGAGATGTTGGTTCCTCTGTTCCAGATATTCACAGTCTTGAGAAGGCTTGCCCGCGCACTGAACCTTTTCTAGTATTGTCTACCGATGCGGAAATGGATACGAAAATGCGAAGGTGAAGTGAGGGGTGGGATGTATTGATTCTGTTGTGGCGGCCTTACCAATCGGGAAGTTGTATGCGCTGCCTGCATGTTGGGCGCCGTACACCGCATCTTCAGAATCTGCAATGGTGTCATCAAACGTGCACCTTCGCATGTGTAAGTGGACAGAGTAAGGAGTGTATGAAGTTGGTTCATTCTACGGTTGCTGTCGAAGCTGCCTTGGTCACCAAAAGGGAATATACAAAAAAAACCCGAGTCTAACAGATTACAAAAGGATAGAGAGAAATGAATACTATAGAAGTGAAGAACTTCGCTCGTAGAAATGAAATAACAAACGCCGTTGCTATGCTTCGTAAGGAGTGTAACGTGGAGAATCGTACGTATAAAGGAGAGTCGTAAGGGTCATTGTTCAATCTTCCCTTGTACCAAATCAAAATACTGCATTCTCGGAAAAAATCACACAGTTTGAGACCAAAATTGATGAGTCGGCACCAACTTCACATCTACCATCTGCCGTAATAATGGTACGAATCGGTAGGTCGCGGACCGACACGTGTCGAAGTGCTATAATCCACGACTGAAGAGCTTGACGTCGGGTACAGCGGATAATCAGTCGGGTAGGGGACGTATCCGGTGCTTGACGGCGGCTCGGAATCGTAGCTGCTGGACGGCGGGTGGGGTTCGTAGCTGCTAGGAGGAGGATGAGGTTCGTAGCTGCTATATGGAGGCTCGGGTTCGTCGGTGCTGTACGGCGGCTCCGGCTCATAGTCACTGTGCGGCGGTCTGGGCGAGTACGTTGGCACCTCGGTAACAGGAACAGTCACGGTGATCGTGGTCTTGGTTCCGTGTTCAGTGACGGTGTAGGTCTTCGTGTCATAACCCCCAGGAGGATAATGAGGCGTCTCTGTCACTGTGACTGTGACCGTGGCTTGAGGAGGGCAGTACGGCGGATAGTCAGATTCCGTGATGACTGGTGGCGTTGAAGTTGGGTAAACAGTCTGCGTGGAAACAGTCGTGGTTGCGTAGTACGAGACAGTGAGATATGTGCTGTAGATCACTGAGCTGCTGTAATGACCAACGGACGTGGAGCATGGGACGAAGGTGTAGGTTGTCTTTGTGATGGTCGTCGGGATGTAGACAGGCGGAGTCGTAGGTTCGTAGCCGCAGCCGTGTTTGCAGGAACTGACGGTGAGCGTCGCCGTGGTCAGGGTGGTGAGAGTCTTGGTGCCATATGTCTTCGTAACCGGATAGCTGGTCTTGGTTGTGTAGGTGACGGTTTTCTTGGTAGTTGGGTACTCCGTGGTGTGGGGAGGATAGCTCATTGGGTAGGGCGGAGGAGGATGAGGCGGATAGCCGGTGGGATAGGGAGGCGGATGAGGTGAATATTGAGTCGGATAGGGTGGAAGAGGAGAGTACTCGCTGGAAGGAGGAGGAAGAGGTGGATATTCGGTGGACGGGGGTGGAAGAGGCGGATATTCGGTGGAGGGAGGCGGATGAGGGGGATAACCAGTGGGAGGAGGGGATTGTGGGGGATATTCAGAAGACGAAGGAGGATATTCGGAAGGATAAGGAGGGAGAGGAGGATACTCGGTAGAATATGGTGGCTGAGTAGGATACTCTGTCGAGGAGGGAGGAGTGTAAGGCGGTAGAGGGGGTTCATGAGTGGGAGAATAGCCCGTCGATGAGGGAGGAGTGTAAGGAGGTAGAGGGGGCTCATGAGTTGGGGAATAGTCCGAGGATTGAGGAGGGTAGGGCGGAATTGAGGTGTCAGGATAAACCGAGGAAGAAGAAGATCGAGGAGGGTAGGGCGGAATTGAGGTGTCAGGATAAACCGAGGAAGAAGAAGATTGAGGAGGGTACGGTGGAATCGATGTGTCGGGGTAGGGCGGCAGAGGAGAATATTCGGTTGGTTCTGGGGTGTAAGACGAGGTTGGATACTCTGGCTCCGGGGTGTAAGACGATGGAGGATACTCTGGCTCGTACTGCGAGGAGCTGGGAGTCTCTTGAGGATATTCGTCCGTGGAGCTGGGCACGTAATCGGAGCTTGACGGTGTATACGCTGGCGGGTAGGCGTCGCTGGACGAAGCAGGCGGGTACGGATCCACGGATGAACTTCCAGTGTCGTAGCCCAATGGGTTTGCACCAACCCTGACTAGGAGAGCAGCGAAGGCGATGGCGGTGAAGCGCATCTTGACAGTGTCTCAAGCCAGGGAGCTCAGTGCAGTCCAAGGTTGTTGTTGAGCGAGGGGAAGAAGTGCAAAGGCTAGAAGAGACTTGTTGCAATAGCGAATGACTGACCAGTACTGGACGGGTGGAAACGAGAGAGAGCAAAGAGTCTGGATTGTTGCTAGGAGTACAACATTGGCTGGCAAAGACGAGTTTATATACCAGGCTCGTGCAGATGCAGCTTGATCGTCCGGCCGACGCTCCGAGCTTGTCACTTGCCTAGGCAGCTACGCCATTCCTCCAAAACGCCAAATCGATAGTTAGAGTGGATTAGCTGACTGAGTCTTCACGACGCAGCCCTATGACATACGGCTCGATGAATCCCAGCTCGTATATGCATTGCGTCGTCCATCGTGACACAGGACGGGAGCATCCCTGGAGTAGCTGTGGCTGAAGAGAGACTGTCGATGCGTGTTGGACCGGCGTGGCGAGTGTTGGCTTGCGAGATGGCATTCGCTCAAGCTGTCACCTGGGAGGGTTGATGTTTGTTCAGCGTGTTCGGGTTGCTGAACTGGGATATAGACATTCTATTTATGGGCTCGGCTAAGCCCCAAGCTGACTAGCGAGCTGACTAGCGCCATCCGACCTCAACGTTCCACCACAACGTCGGATCACCTTTCTTTCGACTCCGACCTTTTCGTCCCGCTCCACGTCGGGCCCATCGCCTGGCCGACCGCCTGCAGGACGCCACCGATAACTTCTCCTCACCCCGCTGGTCCGTCATTCGATGGCTAGCGGACCATCGGCCGTGATGATGGCCCTTGCTTATCGAGACCACTGTCTTAAACCCTCACCATGGAGCTTCGCCATCCTCAGCCGGCCCAAATATATCGTCGAGCTGCTCGAGCTCGAGCAGAGCACCGTCTGAAGATACGGACCAGCTCTGGGCGTCTTTCCAGCAGCAGCGAGCGCGTATAGGGACTATCTCTGATCGAAGGAGGTCCTCTGAGGAGCCCACCATTTTCCAATACTTCGCTAGATGCTGACGTGCTTCCGAACATCTGCGCTTATCCAAACAGGGATCTCTATGCGGGACAGTTGCAGCCCGTTGGACGCAGCCATGAAGCTTCCATGCGGCATCGCCTGCATGTACTGGTGCCACCTTGTCACCGCTTCCCTGTTGCTGGATGCACCCCACTCTGTGTACGGAGCTTCGAGAGAAGTAATCGACCGAGTCAATTTCATACTACGGTTGGTATACGTGCCAACGTCCCGTTCAGGATGGTACATGCGTGTTGACCCGTTCCTCGGCCGTTTTTCTTCTATTCACTCTTGAGAATAGGAATATCCAAAAGCACCGTCTTCCTTATCTCTTACGGAAGGTTCACGAGATAGCACTGGACTTGCAGCACGCTTGTAAAATGTGTGTACGCTCTTCCTCGGCCCACTGATCCTCTCGAATGAGAGTGACGCCTTCGGCATGCCGGTCGCAAACTGCAGGGATACGAACGAGATCTTCGGTATTGATCCCGTCCAATCACCTGCACTGCCCTGTTGTATGCAGCTTGACTCGCGTGGGTCGGTTGGCCTGCCGTATCTGAGTGCAACGAATGCGAGACCGAACGGTTTGGGGTTGGGAGATCCTGACCGCCATCTCAACCACGGCAAGCAAACGTTATTGCTACCGGGCACAGAGCAGCCCTCACTGGGTAAAAAAAGCGTTACGATTAAACGCAGTTGCTTAATCCGATCTTGGCTGGTATCCAGGCAAGGTTAAATGGTTAATGAAACATCACGGCACATCACAGTCACTCATTTCCATCCTGTATGGTATCAAACCAACTTTATTGCATCTCTATCTCAACAACCGAATCCCAGATCCGTCTCCAGATACACCGAAGGTCGATCGCCGCTCACACCAGGCAAGCATCGTGAAACTACCCTCAAGTTCATCTGCCTACACACCCTCAGCACCCTTCGAAGGTTTCGATCACCGGAGAATCAGCACGGGGGCAGCCAGCACCATCGCACTCCTCCTCGCAGTGTATCCAATCACCACCGAGCACAGGGTGCTCGACCAAATCATCATCAAGGTCCGAGAACTCGTCGTCCAGGAGATTACGACGACGATGCACAAGCTCCAACACTTCGCCACGGCAGCCTGGAAAGTCAATGGACTCGTCTTCGGAGAACTCACCGTCTAGGAAATCGGGGTTATGAAGAGCCAAGCGTGTCACTGAGCCGTAAAGGCCTTCGAAGGAGATGGAAGCGTCTGAGGTCATGGACGTCGGCGACTTCGCGGGTCCCTTCAACTCAGCAGACTCATCCTCGGAGAACTCACCATCTAGAAACTCCGCATCGTGGGAAGTGAGACGAGTCACTGAGCCCTGAAGACCTTCGAAAGAGATAGAAGCGTCTGACTTCATGGACGCAGGCGAGTTCGCAGGACCCTTCAACTCAGACTCGCTAAGACCCTCGTCGTCGGTCAGATCATCACCTTCCCAGCGCTGCTGCACATCGTTCATCAGCACATTGAGAGCAGTGTAACCTACCTGGCGGTTCTGGGTAGTGTCGAAGAAAGTGTAGCCCTGCGGTTCAACAGGCGAGTCAATCTGCGGCACCAAACGGTCGCCTATCGAGATCTCAAGAATGCCCTGCATGTCGTCAGCGGAGGCCTGCTCATCGCCTACCTCTTCATCCTCGGAAGAAGCCACCAGTCGACGTATCACACCAGCGCGACGTTCCAACAGACTACCCGAGCGCACCTCATCACCTGCCGCCACACCAGACCCCGGACGCTGGATCCCCAACAACGTCACCGACGAGATCTGGCCCTCATCATCATACAGCCCCCGAACCCGGCCCTTCAGCACCATCTCCACAATCCCAGACACCTGCATCCACCGATACAACTGCTCCGTCGTGCGCGGCCCCATCATCGCCTTCGGCAAAGCCGGGAGATGCGAAATGACCTCGTCGGCATCGAACAAGACATCTAGATTCCGAGACGGCAGCTCGATGCCCGCAGCCGCGAGCTCGGCCTCGAAGGCGCGGATGTGGTAGTCTTCCGGACCGGAAGAGTCGCGGTCGGAGTCGATGTCGGAGGTCGGGAGACGGGTGTAGTGCGTCTCGTCTCCCTCCTTCGCATCCGAGTCTTCGTGTGAAGAGGTGGAAGACTCCGTTACGTCGTCCAGCGACGAGAAGGAAATCGATTCCACCCACTCGCCGCGCGACGACGCATTCGTCACTTCATCCAGTCCCGCGTCCGCGAAGTCTACCATCACGGGGGACTCCATGTCCAGCTGCTCGTCTGCGTCGATATCGCCGGCGCGGTGCGGCGAGTTGCGCAGGAGATCAGAGTGCTCGATCATGAAGTCGGAGTAGCGGTCGAGCAGGTCGTTAGCCTGCTGGTTTGCTTGTTCGTGGGTGGCCTTGCGGTTGTCGGCGGCCTTGCGCGCGGACTTGCGGTTGGTGGCGATGCGGGTGGATTTGCGGTTGAAGGTGGAGAGGGAGCGGGTAAAGTTAGGCATGGTGGGTGGATGTGTGGAAGGGGAAGTAGAACCTGCTACTTTGATGGAAGGTGGGAGATGGGGTTGAACGTGTGTGTGAGACGGAAACGAGAAGATGCAGATGCGGAGGGATAAACCACTGGGGTTTATCGAGATGCTGATGCTGATGCTGATGCTATGCAGATGCAGGAAAGAATCGCTATGCAGAACAGATGCAGGTCAACCGCAGATGCTTCGTTTCGTCTCGTCACACGTTCGGATGTTGGAGGTCGGAGTTGGTTTGGGGTGGGGATGGGGATTGTTGCTGGGGTGGAGTGGAGGGGCCTTATATGCGGTTCTGGGGGTATGTAACAAAGGTATTGTGTCGCGTTGTGTAGATATGGAACTATGGGGATGAAAGAGATGGAAACAGAATGGGTAAGGAGGGAGTGTTGTGCTGCGTTGTGAAGGGGTGGTTGATGTCGTTGCTGGGAGATGGTACAGAATAGAAACAAAGTAGCGGACAATGGGAGGATTGTGGAGGGCATTGTAAAAAATGATTTCGAACACCGGAGAGGACTGCGTTTTGGTGTGATATGTACAAGAATCGACTGGCACACTTGAATGCACGAGTCCAGTACTGCGTTGCTCGCAATGAGAAAGCGGGCTTTGTTCGTCGGAAGGAAACCCGCATTGCATAACAGTGTAGATATGCCTGAGAAGTAAAGCACTTGACCGTGCGTAACCTCTCGCACCATGTATCTGAACGTCACACAACGAACAGCTTCAAATACACGCATTCAGAGAAACCCCATATATTCCACTCACTATCATTCCTTCAAAGAGGAACAATGCACATATCGGCGCCCAGTCAAACACCTCCATTCGATGCCCATCCGATCCCCAAACGCCAGCCCATGCGAGAGCACACAATCCAGGAAAGTTAGGGATGAGGACTAGAACAAAGACAAAGAAAACAAGGGGAAAAGAAGAAGAAGAACAAACATCCAGCAGGGGGTATGAAGGCCATGAAAACATTATAGTTCCCATCCCGCGAAATTTCCCACCCCATTGATCGTGAAGGCCACATCCCAACAGTTCCGACTTTTTGACTTTTGAGCGTTGGTTGCGACAGTAGGTGTGACACTTTTTGGACAGGGAAGGAAGGGCTGAACGACGGTGGGGAAAACAGGACAGGTGTTTTGTGCCAGAGGAAGCGAGGGTCAGTGAAGACGAAATTGGCAAGGGATACCAAGGCGGGCCACCGAGCACTCTCTGCCAACTCGTTCTGAGCCGAAGCATACAACGATAGTGACAAAAAAAACTTTGTCAACAGTGCCGCGATTGAGAGACAAGTCAGATGGAAGAGGCTTCGGTGGTCGATTGCGTCCCGCTCACCCATTCGTCGGGCAGACAGCTCGCAAGGGATCTCAGAACGGCGAGTCAAGCTCATCAGGCGTCTTGTGCCTCAGCAGAACCTGCTTCTTGAACTCTTCCGGATCCTTATCCCACAGTTCCGCCGCCTGGCCATTAAGCGGAGAAGAGCTATCCTCGCATTAGCACCTTCCCCTCCTCAGATTTCTTTCACTCTTTGACTCACTTATTCGGCTCGCCAAGCAGACTCTGCACACTGAGCAATACGGTCCCAATATTGTACACGGCGCTCCACTTATCCTTGAGGATGTCCAGACAGATACGACCTTTCATATCGACGTTGGGATGGTAGATGGGCGTCTTGAACACCACTTTCGGCGCCGCGTAAGGGTAGTTTGTCGCGAAGTGCATGGCGAGCTTGAACGTGAGACCGGCGTACGGGGTATCCTCGGGGCCTTCGACGGTCGCGGTCCACATTTGGAGGTTCTCGTCGTCGGGGAACGCGGTGATGCCCTCGGTGGGCTTGGTCATCATGTCCATGAGCTCTTTCTGGAGACTGGAAGGTAAATAGTCAGTTTGGCTGCGAGCAAAAGGGGGGGGAGAAGTTACCGTTGGGCGACGGTTTGAGCCCCTGTGTTGGTGCGCGTGGTGCTGGAGAGTGCCATTGTCGTAGTAGAGTCGAGGCGCTGATGCGAATGCGGGTTGTCAAAAGTAAAAGTATTGATATCCTGTTCTAGTCAGTCACACGCCGGGTAAAGCGCAGTCGGAGCTGCAAAAGCGCACCGCAAAAAGTCAACAAGGTAAGTAGGTACGGGGAGCCTCGAGTAGGGGAGAGGTTGAGGGTGAGAGGGAAGAAAGCGGCGGGAGACGGACCAGATAAGTAGGCGCGAGACGCTAGCGTGAAAGGGACACGTCGATATTAGATAATCCAACAGTGAAGAGAGATCCAAATGCAAGGTGAAGCAGAGTTCTTTGTAGTGAAAAGATGATGGGCTGGTGTTTTGGTGTTTACCAACTGCCCCCACCTCGAGACGCCCTAGCGACCCTGGAAACGGGCGGGATCCACACGCACGGACGTCTGCGCGTGTCAAGCTGTCGATCAGATGGCGCATTGCGCGTTACACCAGATCGAGTGCTCCACAGGCATGTGCAAGGCGGTGGGCTGGAGTTCGTAGAGAGAGCAAAATGGTTGCCCGTCGTGCTGTTGTGGGTGGGACGAGTACAACTCTTTGATCGTTGTCAATTAGACAAGGAAGGAGACATCCAAAGAGAACAAGACGTCACCTGTACGCTTTCATGAGTGCACAAGCCTCTACAACTGAGAGCAATGAGTGTTCAAACCGTGACTACCCGTTAGGTGCTTCGATAGTAGAGTCAAGCCGTTCGCCACTCCACTAGAACAAGCCGTTCGCTACTCCACTAGACGCCGTACAGGCATAACCTACAAGCCCTTAAAAACCCCCTCCTTATGACAGAGAACGCCAACGCTATGCATCGAAATAATAGAATCCACCATACCGCACACAACCTCCTTCACCCCCTCAACGTCTGAGCCACACCTCTCCCCACCTTGACCACGGCTCTCCCGAACAGTAGTGTAGGACCCGCAACCGCACTCTTCCTCATACTACTAACGTCCAACGCTTTCCCCTTCCCATGCAGAATCGCAAACCTGAGAAGCACCTCCAAACATGTTATGCATATACTGATGACGATAAGCCAGATTATGATCCACGTAATCTTCGTCATCTTCTTGTCCGATATCGAGTCTGACAAAATCTCGCCCAGGTCCAAGAACACGCGACATCGTTCGTTGAGGACTTGCACACGAGGTTGAATCTCCAGGTACTCGCGGACTGCGCTGTAAAGAGGGTGTAGAGTAGGTTCCGAGTCCCAGAAGAAGTTGGGGGTATCGAGCATGTTGGATGCTGGGGCGCGTCAGCTACGTTCAACCCTGAAACATGAAATTGGACTTACAAAGATTGACGTCTACCCGTCCCATGAACAACTGGCCGATCATCTTGACCACCTCCGTCCGCCCCATTCCCAGCGTGCCCGTCAGTGCCAACCGCTTCGGGATCGGCGATGCTTGAAGCATGGTCCTCGACATGCGCTCCTCGAACAGACTGAGTTTTGTGCTTTGTGCAATGGCATGGCTCATAGCGAGCTTTATCATGTGATCCCCGCTCTTCAGCGTGATCATATCGTTGTAGAGACGCGGCCTTGGGATATCCTCGTTGTATTCGAAATGGAACTCCTCGGTCTCGAAATCGGCTTCATCGAGGGGTCGCGTCGCGAGGTTTATCCCAGTAGCAGAGGTAGAGAACGTCAGGTCGGCCAAGATATCTTTCTCTTGCTTCTCGGTAAAGTTCCAGAACACAACTACACCGTAGGAGAAGACGAACATCTCGCCGAATGAGAGTGCGTTGGGCGCAATGCGAGGTGGTGGGTAAGCCCGCCCCGAGTCATCTGAACCTTGTCGAAGTCGTTCGTGAGGCTCTTCGTCACTCCGGTTCGAGTCCCCCTCTTCGTGCCCCCTGATCCCGTACTGCTGGTCATCCTCAAAGTATCCCTCATGATACTCGATCAGCTCATTCCTCTCAATCTCCTCATCCAGCATACTCCTTCCACCAGGATTCTTCAACGCAGGACTACTGCGCACTCTGTAACCCCCCAACCCAGGCAGCAGAGGCAGATGATATGCAGTGTACAAGCAATCGTCGTACAACTTCGTCCTGGCATGATGTTGAGTCTTCACGAACTCTGCCGTGCTCTTCATCTTGTACGCCTGCGCCGTGCAATATGCCGTGACGCGAGACAACTGCTCCGCACGACGGGCCTTAGGTAGCCGTTCCGCATAACTCTTGTCGTTCAAAAACCCTTTGGTTTCCCTTCTCGCCAGCTCCTCGTCTCGCGGGGGCCTGATCGCGTCCTCATCCTCCTCCTTCTCGTCCTCCACTCCGTCCGTCTCAGGTAACAGAACGAGCTTCTCACTCAGTTTACTTGTGCGTGTGGGCATGTGTTGCGGCGCCATGCGTCCGGAAAGCTTGGGGTCGAGGGGGTGTCGGCCGCTGGGTGTGCGATTGTGGTATTTTGGACGGGGTTCCGGCGGCCCTCGCCGCTGTTGTGAGGGTATGTCGGAAGCATATTGTAGGATATTGTCCACGGAGATCAGCTTTGCGCTCGGTCGACTGCTAACCGGGGGTCGGGGTCCGGGTTTTGCATCGCGACTGTCGGTCATCTAGTTGGCTGCATGAGCTCCATTTGGTTGCACAAAGGAGTAAAGGCGACTCACCAACACCGTAGGGCCCCTCTTGCTCTTAGCGCTTTTGTTTGGCGCCGACATGTCGTCTCAAGGGTGTCACCGTGACAGGAAGTGGTGGAGTTCAGTTTGTGGTATCAACATGGGTGGTTTACTTAAGGCGCTCCAACGCATCTACGTGAAAGTTAGGCGCTGGACGTCATTGCTTGGCACCAAGTTGGGCCGCGCTTAGCCCTCTACAACGGTACGGAACAACTTCTGAAATTCGACTACCACTTCAAGTGAAATATACACATTCACCACATGGGAAAAGCGAATTTGATTATTTTACGGCCATAACGCCATTACCAATGCCGTGATATCCAAACACCGTGCTGGAAAAGAAGAAGTCCGAGATCGAGACAAGAATGTCGAAGAGGTGAATGGAGGATGGCGCCAATTCGGGAACTACACAAAGCCGCCCTCCTTTTGGGTATTGCAATCTCCTTAAGCACTTGCTCGCGATTCCCCCATTCCCCTCCGGCCATTACTGCGAGAAGCGTCATGCTGACTAGGGGTATAAAAAACGATGAAAAGAGAATGGACACCTGATAGATTCATAGCCGTTTTCCTGGCACAAGGATGAAAAGGCAGCATACGGCTGCGTCGACGAGCAGGAAGAGCCCCAGCGTGGTGATGGATCGTTTGTTGAGTGTCTTCTTGACGAAGGGTTCTCGAATGCGGTTGAAGTCCATTAGTGTGTACTCGCTGAAACCAAGCAAGGCAAGAATGGGGTCAAGCATGTACTGGTGGGTGAAGATGAAGTAGAAGGCGACGGTGAAAGGGAGGATAAGCTAGTCTAGTCAGCCAACGATAGATGAAGTTCTATAGACCGTACATACCCAACAACGAGTTACCCTCGACTTATCCAAGAAGATGAGGATGAAGGACGCCCAGACGGCACCAAAGAAGCTGATGAGGCCGACGATGAGGCGGATCATCATGCTCTGTGGCACCAAATTGCCCAGTCCTTTGCTCTGGAGGAATCCGGGAAAAGCGTCGCGCTCCATCGCCTGGAAGACGTAGTCCTTAGCCGCGTCGAACAATTCAGGGTCGCTCCTCTGATCGGGTCCTTCGATAGCGTCCTGCACATCCTGGAGGATGCTTTGGGGGATGATGATCTCTCGCTCTGATCCCGGAAGCAGATATGTGTAGAGGATCTTCTCCGCAGACGCCCGCAAGTCCTCCCTTCTAAGACCGTTTCCATTCGATGATACCTGCCCAGGCGAGTTCGAGTCCTCACCCGGCGAACTGGTGTCCATTGTCATGAAACTGGGTCGAGGGAGGTCTCCA
This sequence comes from Sporormia fimetaria CBS 119925, assembly GCA_010093795.1. Taxonomy (NCBI): domain Eukaryota; kingdom Fungi; phylum Ascomycota; class Dothideomycetes; order Pleosporales; family Sporormiaceae; genus Sporormia; species Sporormia fimetaria. Next base: position 992,296 of record MU006562.1, read on the forward strand.
CGAGTCGACGGGTGCGAATAATTGCTGCCCTGGCTGGGATGAGGGGAGTGTTGCCGACTTCCGTGATCCGACCTAAGGAACGCGGATAGTCTCTGGTCTGAAACCTCACCCTTCTCTCCCGATGGGCCTTCTCCGGCACCTTCCGGGAAGAAGGATTCTCGTTTGCTGTTCTTCTCCATCTCCGGGGTATCCTCGAACACGGACCGGTGCAGTCTCCTAACATACAGGCGGCAGAGCTGAAGATGCTGGGCGACATCGAGCCTATGACTCCGTTAGAGCTACATCCGCGCACAGGGTACCGACGTCACTCACCAGAAGTCCAGATAGTCTACAGACCGCTGCTGGTCGCGCATGTAGATATAGAAAGAGAAGAGGTCAAGTGGAGCCACTGTTTGCCGGCTCAAGACCTCGAATAGCGTAGGGAAGCGGTTACGATGCTGTATCGGCACATGTGCGTGGTGGTCATGGTCCGCCATGGCTTCCGCAGCACTCCGGGGACTCCCCTGCCCACTGCTTGTATGGGTGCACGAGGTGCCGTCGTCCTGATGTAGTAGAGCGGACCGCAAAGCAGCCAGCGATGCGGCGAAGAAGATGTCGCACAAGGAGAAGTTCGAAGGTTTGTGGTGACGTGAGGGTCCAATTGCGGGCACAAGATGGGTGAAGCTGGGAAATGAGGAGGGTGATGTCCGAGGGCCTTGGCGCGACGACTGGAAACGGGCGCGCTCGAGGCGGCTTAGGGCGGGTGTGGCTTCGAAGAGCGCAGTTCGCGCGTCCACGCGCTGATGGAGGCTGCGTCAGCTGGCAGTGCGACCAGCTCACAAAGCGTAGTCTTGGTGTTGGAGAGGATGCCTCCGAAGTTGGAAGTAATGAAACCTGGAACCGAAACAGTACTAGTCAGACACGCACGTGACCGTCACCTTGGCAACGCCTTCGACGCCATTCACCGCGAGAGCTCGATTCTTCAGCCGTTCAAGTCCTGTTGTTTCGTTGGCCGCATATTCCCGCACAGAATCGGGTTAGACAGTGTAACTCTTGTTCTCGAGCGCTGTGTCTTGCAATGACTTCTAAAAGTCTTCGCCCCTGGCTGAATTTCAGGCAGCAACTTCCACCTTGCGCATATATATGTGGTTATCGACCCAATCGATCTTACTCACAACTCACAACGAACATCTCCAATTCATCCTCAACGTCCCCTTCGAGACTACCAGGGGTACCCCTCGGCGAAGACAGTAACAGCAAGGCGCAACCAAGGGCCACCTCTCCGCCTGCCAGACGAGCACCACCCAGAGCACCCAAACCAGCCAAGATGTCGTCCAATTCGGCCGACGGAAACAGTACCAGCAGGCTGGCGCAAAGACCTATATCTCCGCCCCCAAGGCGGGGACCACCCAAACCATTCCAGATGCCGGAGGCCTTTCTCGAGGGCGCTGCCCCCAACCCAACCAAGCAGGTCATAGACTGGGAGGGCATGCCTGAATATAAGGACCGATGGGCCGTAATCTTGGACGGCGTGTTGACGCAAGAGGAATGCGATACACTGATCACAGCCGTCGAAGCCACAACGGATGGCTATTGGGAACGGGCCATGGTCAACACCGGCGGTGGTATGCAGATGATGTACGAAGAGATACGTAAGTGCGGGCGTACCATCATAGATGACCGCGACCTCGCAGCCAGAATATGGGCAAGGGTCGAGCCTTCAGTGCCGGAGATACACACTCTGCAGAACAGGCCACATATCACAGGAATGGGTCCAGTCAAACGGAAAGAGGTGTGGAAGGTGACGAGGCTGAACGAGAGACTGCGTTTCCTCAAGTACACCGGCGGAGAGTACTTCCGAGGTAAATAGAGACCTCCGGTCTGAAGTTTGTGCATTGCTGACTGGGCTAGCTCATGGTGACGGCTGCTACGAAACCCCAGACTTCAAAGAGAGGTCGTACATCACCCTGCAGCTTTACCTCAACGACGGTTCCGGGAAGCACGATACAGGACCCGTCGACGGAGGCGCAACGACCTTTTTCGGCGACTACCAGCAGCAACTGAGTGTCGCTCCAAAAGTCGGTCGCGTCCTGCTCTTCCAGCATAGGGATCTGGTCCACGCAGGCGACGAGCTAGTAAGCGGGACCAAGTTCACAATGAGAACGGATGTGATGTACACCTTGGACGCGAAAGCTCCCGGTGCCGAGAAATAAAAGCTGAGGTTGGCGAAATGTGGTGGTCTTTGGTGTTGTAGCGATAGTTTGCCCAGATGATTCATTAGTAGTACCCCGAACCGAAATCAGAAATTGAACTCACCTCAGAAAAGAAAAGTTGAACGGCCCGCCTCACCAGAATAATCGGAATCGAATGATACCGTCACTCTTTCGCCGAAGCTACTCAAGATCTAGCATGCTGCGTATTGTACTACAGTGTCACTCCGTAGAGCACACAATCCTCGCACCGACTCCCATAGGGACCCCACAACAGCGCAGAGGCCGCCCCGAAGGACAGCCCCATTGCTCCATGGGCCCTGGACTTTCTGATGCCGGATGCGGGCGTGAGTTACGCCGGGTCCTTACGGACAGTACAGCCAGAGCTCGCAAAAGAGCAAGATGGCGTGGAAAAGGTGAGGATTACTCCGAATTTCTCATTTGCATGTGGAGACAGGCATACCCAGAGGGTTTACCGTCCGTTTGTAAGCAAAGAAACGCAGCATTGGTGAGGCAGGCCGTTGGAGGAGAAAAGTTTGGGAGCGCGGAGCCAGAAGTTGTTTAATAGCGCACGCTGGTTAATCCGTTCCGGTCTGTGCTTGGCGCCAACTTGGGAAGCCGCGACATTGAACTACTCCACCCCAGCACGAACGAGGAGTAAAGAAGCTAAAGCTTGCGCGAGGTCGTTCAATAGAATGCAGTGTGTTTTTTAACAAACACTGTGCCTGTGATGTACTGCATGCTGCGCGTCAAGCCGGGTAGTTTTTGCCCTCGTAGGCTCACGGACCATCCCGCGCACAACCATGGAATGGTGGTGACGAGCGGTAAGCGGTGAGCGTTCATTGAGCGGATCGTATACGTATGAATATATGAGCGGAAAAAAGACACTGGTCAGTACATACGACCATAGCAAGCGGAAAATTAGGCCTCTCGTCCGATCGACCAAATACAAGCCGCTTAGCGCCCGTTGAGTAGTATGGTGGGTGACCACATGCGAATAGCGTGGTGTTGTATGTTTTTGACTTTTATTTTTTTGCACTCTTGATAGCTAAAACACACTATGGGCTAGAGAGTATTAATGACTCTTTTCACACTGCGGGTTCCACGGTTGTCTTGTACCCTTTTTTCTTTTTGTTTGCCTGTGGATATTCAATCCCAAGCCCAAACATCCGGATATTTGCCATGCAAACCTGGTTTGTCTCTTTCTCTGGTTTCTTGTTCGCTCCTTAGGGTACTCCAGTCCAGAAAAGATGCATCAACAAACGCGGAGGAGAATGATTCCAAACGAATGCCCGCTCTTCTTCCGTCCTCACAACATCATCCCACTCAAGGGCCCAATCAACCCCGGCGTCGTAGGCTCACTACTCGGTGTCTTGATCTGGGGTATGAGTTCTTTCATCATATGCACCAGCTCGATCGCCTTGAACGGTTTCTGCATAACGCTATCCTGTTTCCGTCAGCCATTCCTGTTTCCTGCTACAGCATCCAAACCATCACAAAGTGTAGAGCACTTACCGCACCAGCCTGCCTAGCCGATTCTATCTGCTCCTTCCTGACATTTGCGGTAACCGCAATCATAGGCACACGATCCTTCATCCTGCCATCGCTTTCCCGTGCCCTGATCTCTTGCATAGCAGTCAAGCCATCCATGACCGGCATTTCGAGATCCATGAGCACGACGTCGAAGAGTTTCCCTGAGTCGAGGATTGTAAGCGCTTCAGAGCCGTGGTTTGCGACGTCGACTAGACAGCCGGCTTTTCGGAGTTGGCGGACGAGAACTTGTTGGTTTATCAGGTTGTCTTCGACGAGGAGGACGTGCAGGGTTTGTGGGGCAGTATTGGAAGTTGTGGTATCGGACAACCCTGCGTCGGCTTTGGGCATCTTAAGAGCACCTAAACCGAGTCTTAGGTTTGATGATGTCGTTGTTGAAGTTGAAACGGGCTTCGGATTCTCGGCACGCTTCGTCTTGATGTAGAACCCGAATGTACTCCCCTTGCCCGGCGTACTCGCGACACCGATCTCGCCTCCTTGTTTCTCGGCCAACTCTTTGCTGATAAACAGCCCCAAACCTGACCCTCCATATTTGACATGCGTTCTCATAGTCGCCTGCCGGAATCGTTCAAACACCTTGTTGATCTCATCCTCGCTCATCCCGATCCCCGTGTCTTCTACCTTAAACGTCAAATATACGGCCTCCCCATTCCCCCATTCCGAGTTCTCTGTGACGTCCGCTGATTTTGAGCCTTGCGAGGCCCAATACATGTCTTGGGGAAAGAAGTCGCGGGGCGAGTGTAGCGAAGCGCCGTACGAGATCGTGATCTTCTGCGGTGTGTTCTCAGAGCCCTGTACGAATTTTATGGCGTTGGTGACGAGGTTGATGAAGATTTGCGTGACCCTGGAGATATCGAGATATAGATACTCGACGTGCAGATCCGCTAAAGATGGATCTGGAGTAACGTCGTAAGAGATATCCTTTTGCTTCAACTCGGCTTCAAAAAGCCTAGTAATACTGCTTATCAATTTCAGGGGTTTAGTCGCACTGGGGCGAAAACTCAAGAGCATGGAATCCAGTCTCGAAAGCGTGAGAACGTCGTCAATGATCCGTTTTTGATGGTTCGCGCACTCTAGGATTACACCTGCGGACTTTGCGTTGTCTTGCAGTGCTGTACTGAGCTCGCTGGGAATCGTGGATGTCGGAGGCATGCTTTTCTTGACCTCGGAAACCGACTTTGTGATTTCGTCGGCGCAGTGTACAATCGCGGAAAGCGGATTCCGCATCTCGTGTGACACGACGTCGATGAAGGCTTCTTGTTGGCGTTTTGCTTCGCGGGCTTCGGCTGCGAGTCTGGCTTGAAAGTGCGAAGCCCACTTCAGACGCGAGATGTCGGTTGTGGCGGCCATGATCGATTTGACGGCGCCCTTCTCTTTGTACGGAAAAGCGAGGACTTGGATGTGTGCGGATTCTTGGTCGCCCAGAGGCGTTGTGTAGAAACGTTTGAGGCGCAGTTCGATGTTGACGTGACTTGCGCCCTGGGCGAGGTCGTTCCAGGCTTGGTCGGCGATAGGGCGGTCTTCGTCGGCGTACATGTCGAAGAGTGCTAGACGTTCGATCTTTTGGCTGGGTGGGAGACCATGTAATGTGAAGAAGTGGTCGTTGGCCCAGATGATACGCCCGTTGAGGTCGATGTTGCACATTCCTACGGATGCGTGCTCGACTAAATGGCGCACTGTGTTCTCGCTCCAATCGAGATCGGCTTGGAGTTTGTGTTGACGTGTGTCTGCTTCTTTTGCCTTCTCGGCGGTTGAGACGATGGAGGACGACACGCGGCGGAGGTTGTTCAAAAAAGGCCCTGGTGTGTGTTCGTACGGGCGGTAGGGGTTTGTTCCCACGATCAGATAGCCGTTGATCCGTGAGGGTTCGGTCAAGGGGAGAATGGCAATCTGTTTCGGCCGCACACCATAACCACGCCAGGCCATGTCAGCGAATCGGTGATCGAAGTCGATCATGAGGATGTCGCGGTCTGCACGCCGACATTCTGGTGACAGGCCGATGTTGCTCGAAAGATCCGCTTGCTCCACGAGCAGTGGATGACCCTCCGGAACACCATATTGTCCACGCAGCCGCAGTATTGTCTTGTCTCCAATATGGTCTGCTTCGTACATCATGGCGAGAGGGACGTCCGCCGCATTCGTGTCGAGGGTTGCGAGCATCAGCGGCCAGGCGGTGGCAGCTGTGACATCGGGGAGGCTCGCCATCTGATTCAACATAGCCAATCTCCGTTCGTCAAGTCGTAGCTCAGTTGTCTCAACAATCGCATTGTAGAAACCCTCCGGTTCCCCATCGGGACGCTGTCCAATTGGTACCAGGGTCCCCATGATGAAGATCCTGCCCCGGTCAGTATGCAATCACTGATCTCTAGGCAAAGGGGAACTCACTCCTCAATTCCATTTCCCCGCTCAACTAGCATAGGATCCTGCCACGTATAATTCACCCCGCTTTTCGTCCTCCTTGCCTGCTCAAAGTACGGTTTGCGGCTCTCCCAACGGTCCGGCAAGCCCTCCAGAAACGTACGCCCCATGAGTCCCGGGTGCGCCGTTCCAGCTAGCGGTGCGTACGCTTCATTGTAGATGGCCACGAGGTCGTCTCCCCACCAAATAGTACTAGCCCTGGGATCCGCAAGTACCATACGTGTGAAGAGCTGAAGGGTTGGGCTCCAAGGTTGCATGGGTCCTAAACGAGTGTTCACCCAATCCGTATCTCGGAGGAACCGGACATGGGGGGTATCGGGGAGGTCCAGCGTCCAGTCATGAGTTTGGTGTGCAGCTTTATTCTTGGATTTCTTAAGTCGTCGAGGTTTCGGTTGCTCCCCAGCATGTATGTTTGTATCCGCCATGTCGATCCCAAGCCTCACTATATGGTCGTGCATATCTGTGATTTCCAAATTGGAGAGATAAATATGTATCAAAGAAAGAAAGTGAGGCCATTTGTGGTCAAGGAGGCGTTCCTCAGTAAGTGCATGCGGCCGCGGGCAAGTTCGACGAGTGTCCCGTTGCTGGGACGTCCCTTCTCCCTATTGTCTTGACATAGAATGCAGGTACGGTACCCTCCGCAAGGCTATTCGTACGATTGTTGTTCCTTGCAAGTGGTGTGGACTGAGGGGGCGTTCCGGAAGTGCCGATTTCTCCGCTAGTACATTCATAGTACGCGTTCGAGAACCTCAGTGCCAATTGCCCTCCGTTCCCGGCTGGAATTACCCCAGGCTCTAAAAATTAGTGGCATGCGAGCACCAGTGTGACTTGTCGTAGAGAGACCGTTGGAGCGCGGACGCACATGTGAAGGACGTAAGCGTGAACACTAGTATTGGCGTCGCCACATGATGTAGGCTTCCCCATAACGCACCCCGCATTTTGTATGCGAGTAGCCGTTCCTACTTACTTCTTCTCCGCATCGCCACCACTCACACCACCTTCGATCTGAGCGATATCTAATACCGCGCCGTCAAGAACTACTTTCCCGGGTCCGACATATCCCCTATCTTTGATCCAGAACCACCATGCACCAATGAAGATGCTCAGTCCACCTGTTATCAAAGAACTGTAATTCATACTTTGGGCTGTGAAAGGGACAGCGTATGGAAAGCAGTAGATGATGATAAATGCAATCATGTAGGCGCTTGCCACACCAGCGACAATGTAGAAGATCGGATCCGGCATGCTGAAGGGACCTGGGATTACGTGCCGACGACGAGTCAGAATATTTGGGAGAATAAAGGCAAGATAAGACGCTGAGGCGAGGACGATGAAGGAGCCCACAAAAGCGGAGAAGGCGGCGGTATTGCCTACGTATACTGCGCCCAGAAGAGAGTTGATAATTCCGCATGCGAGTGTGGCGTTCCAAGGGTTGTGAAACCGCTTATCGATGTGGCCTACCCAGCCTGAGAACGGTGTTGCGCTGTCCCGTCCCAGTGTCCAGAGCATGCGGCCGGTGGTAATATAGCATCCGATGTTTGTGCCAACTGTGGGCAGAAATGTGAGCAATAGGAGACCGAAAGCACCGCCGCGAGAATTGGTTGTTTGCCGATAGAGTTCGGCCAGCGGAGAGGGCCAGGGATTCACGAAAAGGCTGTCTAGGTCGTTGACTGTGTAGAAGATGGCGACACAATAGAGGAAGGCCGTTGAGATACCAATCGCGTACTGCGCACATATGGCTTTGGGGAGATTCTTGCGGGGTTCAGGCAGCTCCTCTGCGAGATGAGAGACACAGTCGCTAATGGTGTCAGTTCTGGAGCATGGACATGAGTGAGAAAACTTACGGTGTGCCCAAAGCAAAGGCTCCATTCAGCATACCAGCACAAAACACAAATCCATCACTCGCCCAACCAGTCTGATTCTGCCACTCTTTCCATACAAAGCTGCTAGTCGCGTGACCCTTCCCAGTCCGACTAGGCATGATAGCACAAACAAGCACTGTGATGAAGAAGCCCGCCAACACGAGGAACAGCGCGATATTGTTCACCGTCGGAAGTGTGCGATTGGCGAACATGATGACCAAAACCGAGGTCCACGTCATAAGTAGATAGGCGATGAAGACGTGCCATCGTTCGTAGGCGTACTCCGCGTGAAACAAACCGTACATGGATACGGCTTGGTTGGCGAGGTTTATCGACATGGAGGCGGTACCGAAAAGCCAGCCAAAAAAGTTCCACCTGCATGAGACGTTAGCAGTGTTCAAATGGAACTACACCAAACATACCAGCCAGCGAAAAACCCAAGAACCCTGCCATACTTGACACCGCCCACAATGGTGGCCCACTGGAAGACACCTGAGCTTGACGGTATAGATGAAGCCATCTCCGCAATACAAGCGGCAATCAAGCAATAGAATATCGAGACAGCGAGGAACTCGTATATAACTCCGGTAGCACCGCCATTGTAGAGCGCGATAACCTAACCCTAAGTCAGCGCACTTCCGTAGTATCTGCGACAAGAACTTACAATTGAGCCTCCCAGCACAGCCCAACAATTACCTGTAGTGATACCAATTGAGCAGATGGACAAAAGACTGAATTGGCGATCAAGCTCCTGCACATGTCCGGATTCATTGATGACCTCACCCGCGCCGAAGTTGTCGTCGGATTGGGATGCGATCACGCCGGTATCATGTTTTTCCGACATTGCTCTCTGGACCTGGTGAATGACGAGAGAGGATGAACCGCGTATGATGCCGCGGGTAGAGGTACAGGTCCCGAGAAGCCGTCGCTGGATCGATCGAACAATGTGAAGCACCTTACACCGCCGTAGCTATATATTCATTTGTTTTGACGTGGCGGGGATTATACCCATCCTTCTATTGTCCAAACGCCCTGAACAAGTCGATAGGAGCTGCAGGAGGCCTTGCAGCGGAACCTGTGGCGTCTGCCCATCTCCACATTGCTTATCGTGCAGGAGCAAACGAGGGTACTGATAGATAAAGTCTTTCGCGCAGACCAATGAAGATGCATGTCGGTTTGGATTCAGCCCTATGCTTTTCTGCGAGAATAACAGGGTAGCGTAACAGACCCTGATAATGCAGTCCGATCCAGGTCCAGGTATATTCCCGGTCTAGATCCGATGGCAAAAAAGAAGTGTGCGACAGAGACTGGACGGGGATGAGGCTGACGCCGAGCATCGTCAGAGGTCGGAGCGTGGGGGTACACGTCGGCGCGATTGGTCGAAGCGACGACGTCGGTGTATATGCCTTCTCTTGACAAACAATTCAAGCTGGCCTGAAGCGATTGCTGAAGAACAACAAGAGACCAAGAGATCGCTTGCTCATATGCATATAATACTTACTGTACACCTATAAACCCTGCCCCAACATCGACACCCGAAGAGGAAAACACATACAGTATATGCCTGGTCCGCATCGGCGTGCAAACATGGAAAAAGTAACAACCTAGACTCCGAGCTCCGTCCTCAATGATTTTGTCCTTGTCACATAGTGAGCGTCCTTCGTCTATCATAAATCGTGTCCAACCGCCGCACTTACGCACTGCGCATCGTGGTATCTTCACTCTCGACTTCGCCAAGCTTCCTCTTGCTGGGACTGCCCCCGTTGTTGACATCATCCCCTTCTGTGTACTCCACGACCTCCCACTCCACTCTTACGCGACCATCACGCGACGTGTGCCCGCCGCGCTGCTGTTTGAGATGGCCCAGACCAGTATGCTCGACGAGCTCCTCGAACCAGGGCGCCCCGCGAATCTGCGGCTCTGAATGTATCAACGATCGATGCCTCGACGGCTTCACGGTATAGGCGCTGTATTCGTCATCGCTGCTGTCCCCGTTGGGCAAGAAGCCCAGCTTGCCCAGACGGTCCTGGTCCTCGCTCAGAAGACTTCCGACAGTGATGGAGATGTGCTCTGCATTCTCCGGAGTGAGATCGTCCCACGAGGTGAGTTGGGACCCGCAATAGCCGCAAAACTGGTGACGCGTGTTCGTGGCGAAGGGGGAGACAAATGTCCGCTGGATGCTCGTTCGGGTCTCGTCGGGAAATTGGGCGAAGGTAGCTGATGTATACCACCGGAGTGGCACTCGGAGCCAGAATGTGAGAGGGCTGGCATAGAGAGAGCCTGGTATTGTTAGTTGCACCGTACACATAGAGAGAAAATGACCAAACAAAGATCGGTGTGTTCGTACGTGATGCAGCACTGTTGTCGTAGCGGACTTCCGCAAGCTGGACCTGATCCACAGGTACCTCGATGACATAACGATTGCGGCCGCACGCGCAAGAGCCATGAAGGGTCTCGTATGCAGCCGCCATAGTGACGATTAACCACTCCTGGTGCCCAAATTGGATGACAAGCAGAGAAGGAGGTGTGTAACAGTTGGGGATTCTCAGACAGTCGTCAAACAAAAAGGTGGGGAACTCGTGGCAAGTTGCTGGAGCTCATTTGAGGAAGTTGAGCCGCGACCAAAATAATATGGGTGGGGATGATGCGACTAGCCCCGCCAAGCCGCCAAGCCATCTCTATTTCATATCAGAGTATGCTTAGAACCACCCTCACCACATACCGCGACACAGCACGAACAACTCATAGATCCATTGAACATGGTTTTCCGCTCTACCCATTGTTGCTCTTCAGGCAAACTCTATGTATCTGTCTTCCTACTTCCTTCCAGCAAGAGTACATGACATGATGCATGATGCTGAACCACAACGTCTCCACCTCCTCCTGCTCTTTCAGCAGACGACTCTATGCCTCCAATGTCTACTGCTCCTGCTGTACATGGAACAGCATATTAGCCTCCCAAGTCAGTCCCTCAGCTTTTGTCGAGCACCAAATAGTAATACTCGGAATCGTCGTTTTCTCCCCAAACTTTTTCTTATGCTGAATGAGCAGCAGTGTCTGACCACGACCGTTATCTGACGCTAGCAATGCCTTTCCCTCGTCCGTAGTAGTACTGATGTCTACCTTCTTTCCACGTATAGTGTTCGCAGTGCCCATCGGGGTCGAAATCTTCTCCTGCTGGGGGTGCATGGCCAGCAGCCTTGAGCGCTCTGTCGATTATGCCCAATGTCTCTCGGTTCAGGACATGGGCAGCGATAACTAAGCGAAGCTTCCCCCCGTCTTTTTTAAGTTCGTCTGCTTGCTGTTTCCAACCGAGGTAGATGACGTCGTTCCAGTTTCGAAGTTTGGGCAACACTGTAACGGGAGGGACCCGCATTTCTGCGGCGTACTATGCTACTCAGCGAAGGCGGACGAGAGGTTATACTCGACGACGAACCCGGGGACCGTAATTGGACCAACGGATGATAACGCCATCCTCCACGTTAAGGAAGTTACGGAAGTGACCGTGAGTGGCCATGTACGTGACCCCATCATGCTCCGTTTGAACGATATGCTCCGGAGCAAACAGTTTGTGTGGATACTCGTTCTTCCTGCTCAGTGCCTTGTAGCCGAGTGCCACGAGAGCATCGTCTACATGGGGGCAATTGTCGACTGCCAAGTAAAGTTCGGCCAGGTCATCAGGGACGTAGCCCTCAGCGGGTAATGTCATCTGTACTTGTTTAGTACGGTTGTTCTTGAAGAGGTTGCGTATGTCGCACCGGGATCTTCCCAGATACTCGCAGCAGTGCCCTTGCGAACATATTCAGCAGCCTCCTTGTCTGTTTTACTCATGGCTTGGAGCAGGTTGCAGCCTTGTTGGACGAGGTAGGTGAATCTTTCGTCGGTGATCGAGTGGAGAACATCTCGCTTTATGTTCGCGTATGTCTGGTTGCGCAGAGCATTTCCAATAACGTCCGCAGGTTTGGTCCCATAGTGAGCGAGCGGATCAACGAGAGGAAGGTGACGACAGGAGCCGCCTTGAAGCAGGCCGATGACAGCGGCCGCTCCAGCTATGAGCTGCGTCAATTTCATCCTGTCGGAGCCCACTTTGAGTGTGGGCAGGTAAAAGAGAAGGATGGTTTCAGGACGAGCTTTGCTCGCGCGCGGCGGGATATTTGTATTGCCTGCGCCGGCCTGCCAAGCGCGGTCTTTCACCTAGTTGCTGCGCTTTCACTCCCACTTGGGGCTCATCAGAATGGGTGAGAGAGGGAAAGAAAAGATGTAGAGAACGGGTGGAAGACATGCTCGGAAGGGAAAAGGAACCTGAAAAACATTGTCGGGTACTGCGCAGGGTCCATTCCCAGGATGACACGATGAAGAAACAGTGAGTACCTACACCAACGATTCTGCCCACTGAGGCCGAATATTCAGGGACCAGTCGGAGCTCCGTGTTCTCATCTCGAGGTTGTTTATCCAGAATTCCTACGACATGAAGATGAGACAGCTGTTGAAGCCATCGTTTTATCTTTCTAGGGAAGTCTCACAGGTACTCATCGTTCACCGGCCAGTACTACCAATATTTACTCTACTTGTCCCGCCAGTTCCGTCTCTCAACCTCGTCAGCAGCTCTGTATTAACGGCCGTCGTCCGTCCACACCCATTTGCTAAGGGAGTGGCACGAGGAACAGGGTCTCTTGGCGGCCTTCTTCGGGGCATTTTGATGGGACCCGGGGATGCTGGCGGGACCCAAAATGTTGAAAAAGTCGTAAGCCTACCCTTTTGAATTGATGATGGGAGCAAGGCCCACGTGTGATTGATCCGCGTCTCTCCGGTGCTTGGAAGCCGGTCCAGCCGGTGAATTGACCTACATAAGCACCTTCGCCGCAACCCCATCTACAGACTACAGACAACCCGAAAACTCTGACCAGCTTGGAAGTTTTTCTACAAGGTCATATGCAAAATTCCAAAACGCACCCAACATGGAGAAAATCCCGCTCGACATCTTCCAAGAAATCATCAAACACCTGGCCACGGACCACGGAGTCACGGATGCCTGGCAACTTCGAGGCGTTTGCCGGTTATTCAACACAACCATTCTTACTGAAGTGTTTCAACTTCAACCTGAATCCGCTTTCTACCCTCCGGATCGGCGGCCTCCATATCCACGTTGGTGTCCCTACCACTACCCTCGCACACTTGGACTTCTTGTTCGCGGCCTACATTATTATTTGGACTACCAGTCCAGAAAGAGCCGCCAACATATTCAGTGCCACAACCTGGCTTCCTTGATTGATGGCGCCACAGAGATCATCCTGAAATTTGAGGAGTTCAACGCGAAGCCGCTGACAGCCGGGGGAGTCACGATCCGCAGCCTAGTGGCTGAAGCCGTCGCAGAGTGTGCCCGCGACCTACTTCCCGATGGCCCCCAGTACACCAAGGGATTTATAAATTGCGGTTTCCCTCTATTTGATCCCAAGCAACTGACGGAAGAGCGCCCAGTGCAGTATGCACTTTGCGCGGCTATCTTCATGGAAAACACGAATCTAATCGACTACTTGATCACCCTTGGAGCAGACATATGGAAAGTCAGCCATATTTTCGAGTCACCTCTGCTCGTGGCCTTCTACCGCGGCTCCCTGGGACCGATCAGAACGTTAATGGCCTATGCAAAATTGGAGTGCAACACACCTAGGTACGATTGGGCTGCAGTTGTCGAAATGATAGTTTCTTTCTGTCATGACCCCTGTGACAACGGATATCACACTAACCCAGAGCTGAAAAACTCTTTCCTGGAGACGAAAAGAGAACTCGTTCAACTGACCCTTGCCTTACTTCAGGTCCTTCGGTCGTGTTGCTCAACGATGCACGTGTCGATGGGCTATCCACCTTGGCGACATGCATTTGATCACACAACTTATCGAATCAACGCCACCCGAGCGACGTGAGTGGATGGACGATTTTTTGAAAAGAGCCTACTTCTTAGCGGCTCCAAATGCCGAACTTCTGGCTGTCCTTGTTCGATACAATGTAGTCGACCCCAAAAAGCACTTTGAAGTAAGGTACCCCAACTTCTGCAATTATGCAGTATGGGAAGGAAGAATCTTTTCCGACAGGCTCAGGGGCTTTTATCAATCCAGGACCTCTGCCCTCGACCACGCTCTTCGACACGGAAATCCCGAGGTCGTTCGCCTGGCACTGGAGCTAGGCGCTCCCCCAAACGCCGTGTGTCTCAAATACCCTCTGACCTGGGAGCATTTGCATCTGTCCGAGCCACCAGTAACACGAACCAAAGTCTGGAGCGAGATCAAGCAGATTCTCAAGGAGTATGGATCTGAACCCAACGAAACTGCCTTGCGGCGCTCTAAGCGCGTCAAGCAACAGCGAGAAGCGGAAGACGCCCTTCCAATTGAAGACCGACGCTCCAAGCGCATACAGCTACTGCAAGAAGCGGACCTGATATAGGGCATCAGCTCGTGCTTGCTTTCTGTTCTCAGATTGACTCACTGACGCTCTCTGCGATGATTACGGCGCTCAGTCTGGGTCCTCTGCGTCTGCAGGTTCACGGCACAGGATTTGCGAGTGCTTCTCGCAATTCATGCGGCTTTACTGCAACCACGTACTGCAAATTTTCATCTCTTTTGCGGCTACGGCCTCAACTTCTTCACAAACTAGGGGTTTTCATACCCCTGGATCCATGGCTTACACAACACAATCGTGCCCAGCTTAGGGCCTGCTTTCTGGATCATTCCTGTTTTTCTTTCTTTTTGGCTTCGGCTGTTACCTTGTGGACGCATACAGCGCATAATTCTATAACACTAGCGTAACACTCGAAAACAGGCAGGTGAGTGCAGAGTGAAGGGTGTGCTGGATAGGGAGAGAGTTACAGGTACATGTTTTGCAAGGCGTTTGTGCGAGGGTTCTTCAGGTTGGTTATCAGGGGCCTGCGCTTGTTGTGGCATGGAAAGCACAAGGGTGGGGGTTTATGACCATATCGCATCCCAATGATGCACTGTACTTGCAGGTGGTACTCGTGACATAGTTTGGGCCTTGGATGAGACGTGGCCTGCGAGGGCCATGACTAATGATAGACCAACGTGTCTGCAGTAAAACGCCTGCCAGAGGGAGAGTGGATTTCTTCGGCGCTTTCACGTACAGCTCAAATTTAGCAAGCTCAAACAGAACACTACATGTAACAGTTGTCGAAAGGCAGGTAAAGTCGGCGAAGAATAGGCCTTATAAGGCATCTATGTCTAGATCAGGATATCGTACACGCTTCTCCAAATGCGTTGCAAATGACACATCTAGAACTTATACACCTGGTCCTTGCTGTAACCCAGCTCCTTCAGGATACCGCTAAGCTCGCCCTGGTCTGACGGGCTCTTCTTGCCGCCGCTGATGGCCTTGTACATGCCCGGGGGGCCGCAGACGAAGATCTTGATCTTCTCTCCCTCCTTGGGCTCGGGCAACACAGTCTTGAGAAGCTCCTTGGACACAACACCCTTGCCACCCTGCCACTGCTCGGGAGGTGTGTCTAGGGTGTAGAAAGCCCGGAATCTCTGGGGGTACATGTTCTCAAGGTGTGCGAGCTCCTTCTTCAGCAGGATGTCCTCATCGGTAAGGTTACCGAAGACGAGCGTCACCTTCGTCTTATCCTCGGGGTTCTTGAAGATGGCATTGATCACCTGCCAGCAGGGAGAGATGCCAGTGCCACCAGCGATCATTGCGACGTGCTCGTGCTTGTTCGGCGACCAAGGGTACTTGGGGATGGGTCCCTTGATGTCCAGACGCTGACCGGGCTTCATGCTGTGCAAGTGCTCGGACATGGGACCCTTATCGTATCTCTTCACGAGGAACTCAACGGTTCCCTTCTGGTCTAAGTCCAAGTTAGTCTCCTGACGATCACAAACGGCTCAAAACTTACCAACGTCACTGACGGGAGTGTACGGGCGAATGACAGGCTTCTCCCACTCCGGTCCCTTGTACTTCGTGATAACAGCGGATGCGACAGGCAGACCGCTCTCCATGTCCTCCTCCGGGAGACTGAAGATCAGCCTCTTGGTGTTGTGGTTCACCAGCTCGGACTTCTCCAGCACTAGCGACAAGAACCCCTGGTCGCCGCCCTTGAAGGCAACCTTGGGCGGGCCTGTAACGGCTTCTTTCACGCTGGCAGCGGCATCCGACGCGGATTTCGGGGCATCTTGCTGTCTCCTCAGATAGGCGTAACCGCCCGCGATCGCGGCGAAACCGACACCGAAATACAAAGGCTTCGACCCCATCCCCTTCTCGGCCTTCGGCGCTTCAGAGGCGTATCTGCGGACATGCTGGGACGGAGTCAGTTGATGCAAAGATGCGAGCGATACCGGGTCCCGCAGCAGTATGCGTTTGCTCGAAAGGGCCCACGTACCTGTCCTAGAGTCTTTGCGGGCCGGAGAGCCTGTCTAGCAAACATTGTGAGAGCGATTGAATGTAATGAGCGCGAAGAGAGCGAGCAATGGATGAGAGTTGCGGTGCAGGTTTCTTGCTTCTTGTCGGCCATGGCTGGGGATCCGGCGATAGATGAGGTCAGCGCGCCTTGGCGAAGTGGCGGGCCGAGGTGAGCCCGATGCGTTGATCTCCCGCCTGCATCTCAGGAACCATGACACTCTTCACAGGTGGATAACATATTCTTACTCAGGTACGATCTCAGTTGCATAATGCTACCACGACTTGCAGCTATGTACCGCATTTCGCAGATGAGCTCTCTTACTCTCTAAGGCTTCAAGTATCACTACCCCGCTACTTAAGCAATCAGTCCTTCGTTGATGGGTTCAGGCATGCCGGAGCTTTTAGGACGTGGTGCCCACCGCAACTGAATCGATATGAGTCGTCTTTTTGACAGTCGCCTCCATAGCAGAGATCCAATTCTATTCAACCGCCGACCTTCGAATTAGGTTGTGATCGATGAGGTGACACCTAGTGATCAGACCTCTTTGCCATGACACGAAAACATCTAGGAGGAATTTGCTTCTCTGAAGCACCTGTCTGAGGTGCATTAACTGGTACACGTGCAGGAGACATATGGACCGCAAAGCTCACCCGCTTACTGAATTCTTTCTAGCGCAGCAAATGCGTTGGTGCTTCTTGGCATCAGTGACATCCTGCCTCATTTTGATAGGTTGGCCAGCTGCGGCTAGCATTGAGGAAGTGGTTCTATAACAACACTGCGATATTACAGATTTCTTGAGGAAGGACTTGAAAACGTTTCAAACAAGCCATGGATACAATCGAGAAGCACGCGGTAGCGCAACAGAAGAAGCCGGAGGGCTCCGTTCCCAGCGAAGGCCGGTTGGAAGAAGGAAACGAGGGGGGGTGTGGTCAGACTGGAGGAATGTGTGGTAAGTGCAAATCGAATACGATTGATAACCTATCTAACATTTGTAGACGACGATCAAGATGAGAACTTTGTGCCACCGCTCCGAGGCCTGTCCTTCCTGGATCGCTTCCTCGTTGTCTGGATTCTCCTCGCTATTGCTATTGGGATAATTCTGGGAAATACTGTAGACTCTGTTGGCCCCACGCTGCAAAAGGGCGAGTTTGTGGGCGTCAGTATCCCTATCGGTCAGTACACTGCTCTTTTTTTCCTTTTTGATCTCTTTGGGCAACGCTGACAGTCTCACAGCTATCGGCCTACTCGTGATGATGTACCCCATCCTCTGCAAAGTGCGCTATGAGACACTGCATCTTCTTCTAAGCTCACGAGCGCTTTGGATCCAGATTCTGGTCTCTTTCGTCCTCAACTGGATCATTGCTCCGCTTTTCATGGTTGCCCTCGCATGGGCATTTTTACCCGACCGACAGGACCTTCGCGAAGGGCTCATCTTCGTAGGAATTGCCAGATGCATTGCCATGGTCCTGATCTGGAACGAACTTGCGAATGGAGATGCCAACTACTGTGCAGTTCTGGTCGCCTTCAACTCGCTGCTACAGATCGTGTTATTCGCCCCGTTCGCAGTGTTCTACGTCGAGATTGTCAGCCAAGGCGAAAAGACGAACGTGTCGTACGACAAGGTAGCCCAAAGCGTGGGCGTCTTTCTCGGCATACCGCTCGGCGCAGCAGTGTTGACGAGGCTGTCTCTCATCTACGTGCTGGGTGAAGAACACTACCAGAAACGATTTATCCGATACATTGCCCCCTGGTCTCTCATCGGGCTCCTTTACACCATCATCGTCCTCTTTGCGAGCCAGGGTGCTCATGTTGTTCGCCAAATCACAGACGTCTTACGCGTCTGCGCACCACTTCTGGTCTACTTCGTCGTCATCTTCTCAGGGACGTTACTGTTTTGCTGGAAGATGGGTTACGGCTACCGAGTCAGCTGTACGCAAAGCTTCACTGCGGCCAGCAACAACTTCGAACTAGCAATCGCTGTCGCGGTTGCTGTATATGGGGCTTCCAGTGGCCAAGCGCTCGCCAGCACAGTGGGACCTTTGATCGAAGTCCCTGTGCTTGTGGGGCTTGTATACGTTCTGAGATATGTGAAGAAGAGATGGCAGTGGAGAAATTGATGCTATTGGGAAACGGGGATGGTCGATCTCGGGCATGCATCTGGCCCATACAAAGAGTAAAATCAACAAACATCTACCACCGAGCAGATACGGTGCCTGCAGGGCTCAGTCAGGCATGTTACCAACTCGGGCAAACGGGCAATGTCTCTGTTGAGGCTCCAGGAGAGCCAGTGCATGGCAATGGAAGTTGATGAAGGCGCAGTGTACCGGTTGGTCCAAGGCGAATGTACAAGGCAATGGGCTTTGGGGGCCGCCCAAGGCGGATGTACCGGAAACCGTTCCGAGTAACACTGACGATCCGCCGTCCTTGTACTGAGGTAACTCGGCAGGAAGCTTGTCCAGCACCCTAAGGCGCCGTAGTTTGCTTCCTGCGGCTGACGTACAGAGTAGGTGCTTGGTACGTTGTGCACGCCGAGTAAGTGTCCTAACTGGCGTCCGGTGCCGGTCTTCAAGTTTTCCGCGACGAAGCGGTGACCGGATGATGTACATACATGCACTGATGGTTTTCTGGAATCCGAAACCACTGGTTGGCGATTCCCCGATGCGTAACGATGCCACAGTGCCACGCCGATCTGTGGCAGAAGCGGTCTCCGCGCGACTGTTGACGCACGGTTTGACAGAGTCGATCAGGCCATTCTCGGGTTGCGGGTTATAGTCGCGCGGCGGCCTGTCCGAGCTGGGGGTTCCTGGTGTGGGCGTTCGGTGTTGTGTATGTAGGGTAAGCATTGGATACATGTACGTGCTGCGTTCAGCCTCACCTATCAGAACCCTACTCCCCTGCTTGAAGTATGTTTACAAGCCAATAGGGTTCCTGTCTTGTCTTGACCTCAAGCCTGAGAGTGAATAGAGGGCAGTCACGTGACCGTTATACTCCTTTCTATGTCGAGGTGATGTCGCTGGAGGGCTCTTTCCCCCCCAAGAGCGTCGGCACACACAGCGTTATCGCTTGCAAAAACTTTTTCACTCTCCTCATCCACCTGCTCCCTTCATCCTCACCATCACAATTCGGCCGAGCCTGTGAACCGCCCGCCTTCGGTTTCCTTTTCACTCTCCAGTCACCCGCTTGGCACCATACATGGCAGCGCTATCGGCAGGGGCCCCATAGTTGCGTTCTCGACGTGTCCTCTTTCAGACCCTCACCGACGCGTCCTCTCCCAGACCCTCACCGACGCTTTGCTCACTACTCTGCGCAGGATCCTGTCACACCTTCGTTTGGGACCCCTCCGCCGGCTTGCTTGTCGCAGTCGCAGCAGCAAACCACTGCTTCCAGCGCTTGCCGTTGTCCGCGGTCCGCGTTGCTTGTCGCACCAAGGCCACCTCGATCAGGCAACTTTCGGATTCTCTTGCCATGGCTTCCTGGAGTGGGCTGATGGCGCAGCGTGCTGTGTGAGAGGCTGCGGGACGTGCCCTGGTGTGCCGGCAGCAATTGTTGTCCCCAGTGCGCTATAGCCAGTGTGGCCAATGAGCCGCCGAGAATCCAATGGTCCGGTTCGCCATTCCAAAGGGCTGGGTACACGCCGGAGAAAGGCTCCCTTAAGCGACACCGTGTTTCACCACAAATTGGTCCGCCAGTTCTTCCCCTGTGTTCGGTGCTTTGCCCCCGCATCTTCACATCGACGGTTGTTACAGCCTTGTCTGGCCACTGCCCGCATTCTGCGCCTGATTTACCCAACTGGCCGTTCCATTCGCATCGACAGGCATGCTCCAAGGGCGAGAGACGTCTGCTCCCTGCTCCAACTCGTGGAAACTCTTCTCTATCTTGTGGAGCCATTGCTTGGGCGGTAAGATTGCCCATTGTCGGCCCCATGGCCGACCACACGGCAGTCGGTATACGCAATCAAAGTATTCAATACAACCCCCAGCACGACCGGCTATCACATGCCACTCTGTCGTCCTGGAGAGTCAGCGTCCACAGAGTTCAATCTCTTCGACAGAATCTATCATAGCGACTTCCGCAGCTGCCATCTTCAACACAACTGGACCAGCCGTCCGCATGCGCAATGTAAGTACGCCAGTGTTACCCTCCCGCTTCCATCAGACAAAGCAGAGGGCAAAACTCCTTAATGACCCTTGTCGTATGGGGACGGCAGCTAAGAGTGACCTCGGGAGCGCATGGTCCGGCTGGTATCCACTCGATCCTGCCTAGCTGGGCTTCGGACCGTACTGTCGGTATTTTCGTAACATCTGCCTGGTGGTCTGGTACGAAGCAGAAATAAACTTTCGCTCTTTCGCGGGGGTGCCGCATCACGGACGAGCGATGAGAGGTCTGTGGTGATGGGCTTGCATGACCCGTGGGACGAGGCGGGCTCTGATTTGCGCGATGCACTCGCTCTTTTGCTTGCATGGAACCGACGAAAGAGGCGTTACTGCCCCAGCCACACTTGCCATGAGCAAGATGAAAGGGCGAATCTGAACTGCGGACTGTTCGGTGGCTGGCCGCGTGCTTGCGCTATTCCACGACTCATGTCGCCGACAGTAGTACCACAGTCTCGGGACCCTCCTGTTCGTGAGGAGACGGCCTGATGGAACAACCGACGGTTCCGGAGATGCTGGATTGTGCTGGAGTATGCTCGTCCCCTGCCGCGACTTCGTCGTTATGTGCATTCGCGCTTCTTTCCCGCAGGACTACACAGGACGAGAAATAATGGCGCTGGAAAAAGACTCGAAAGTCATCTCTGCAACACGTGTAGCCTCACACCGGTGACGTTCCGCCACGGTCCCGGAGACGCCCCGACTACCTGTCTACATACATAGCACGCAGAGGAGGAGCACATGGACGGCTCCATGCAGCTCCCACATGGGCACACAGCAGGCTCAGGCTCTGTATGGACAGTAGGCCTCTACTGTGGTAGGCGCGCGATGCCATGGTCTCATCCCACCTTCCCCACAGCAAACACGGCCGGCGCATTCCTGGTAGGACCGCTCTAAGGTTGGTCAGAGAAGCAGAAGAGGCACATGGTGTGAGCCACCCCAGCGACATGGCTTGACGACCAAAGCCCAGGAAGTGCCCTTTGGCGCTGGCAAGCCGAGCGCAAAAGTTCCCGTTTTGGTGCTCAACAGCGCGGAGCGGCTGAGACTCGTGGCATTTTGCAACCATGCTCCACGACCACCTGCTGCTCAGGACACAGAGAAGAGAAGGCTCAGCGAGGGGCGTCGACGACAACAACGCCAGGTCCCAGTGTCAGAGGTGCATTCTGCGAAGATGTGAGGAGGAGCGGCCGCACCGGCTCAGGGCCCAAGCGACTGGAAGACCACTTAGCGGGAAGCAACCCGAGCGAGTGGATCTGGGTCGGCGTGCGCGCACGGCTATTCCGCAGGCGCTGAGAGTCTTCTTCCTTGGATTTGTTGTGCCCGCTCCACTTAGCCCGAAACGTGCATGCCCCGAATCGCTCCCGGCCATGATGAATAGCATGCCCGTTAATGCGCCCAAGCGCGCCTCATCTCACCCTGGGGCTGCTCCCTGCGCTCCCAGCAGCTTGTTCCGAAGCTCCTGGGAGCCGTGGTCGCGTTAATAAAACCTCCCTCCCCCCTCCGGAACCACCACGTCAGGCTTCCCAACCACTCTCCGCAGGACACCATTGCCCCCGGCCCGCCTCGCTCTCCGCACCCGCTTGGCCATTGCTAGCAACTCGCCGCGACATCGACGCTCGACTGCTTTACCCCACTACACTCGGCCATCCCATGCGCTGAAGGCCGGACATCGTGGCGCTCTCCCTCCCGCTCAGTGTCGACTCTTTCTGAACGGCATCACCACATCACCCCTCCGTGTTCCATCCTATGAAGAGCAAGGCTGCTCCAATGGTTACCATGACCTCGACTGGGTGAGTCCAGCCGCGCCCCCGCTCCGTGGCCGCCTGTGCGACCTTCTACCGCACCGCCATCGAAAGCGCCATTTTCCGACCGAACAGACGGTTCGCAGTGCCCTCGACTGACTTCTGCAGAGTGGCCATACCCGCTTCAACCGCAAATTATTCCGAGTTCGGTCGCCTCTACCATGCCTTCCGTCGTGGCATTTACCTCTACCCTTGTGACGAGGTGAGCATGGCCTGAACCCGCCACCAGTGGGCGCACCCGCAGTCATCGCAACAATTTCTAATGAAGCATTCAATGCACAGCCCGAAAAAGATCGCATGGACATCCTTCACAAATTGTTTCTTGTTGCACGCAGAGACCAGCTGCATTCCGCCCCTGTCCCGCCGAACTCGCATTGGGGACCAGTTCGCATCCTAGACCTGGGCTGTGGGACAGGTATCTGGGCCATAGACATGGCAGAGTACGTCGCGTCCCGCAGCATGCAGTGAGCCGTCAATGCTAACCGGTCCTGCGCGCACAGCCAATACTTACACGCCGAGGTGCGCATTCCCGGCCTTTCTCGGTCTCGAAATAGTGCAAACAGCTGACATGCGCAATTTCAGGTCAGAGGCGTTGACCTCGTGAACATTCAACCGGAGAAGTATGTCTTCCAAGCGGTGAGCGGTCGCTTCACATGCTGACAAGTTCGTGCCCAGAATCCCGCCCAATCTTAGATTTCATGTACCAAGCGACTACGAAAGCCTATGGTCTCACGGAGAGGAGTCGTTCGACATGATCCACTTGCGCATGGCCTGCGGCAGCGTGTCGAGCTGGGCTCATCTGTATCAAAAAATCTTCGCGTACGGTTCGCCTATCATAGCTTTGTGCCCAACGACTAATACCGTCCAGACATTTAAAGCCTGGCCACGGGTGGATAGAGCACGTCGAAATTGATTTGAAGCCGCGATGCGTCGATGGAACCTTGCCCGAAAACAGCGACGTCACAAGGTGGTATGACTATCTGGTAGACGCTACTCAACGAGTAGAACGTCCCATTTCCTACAATCAGAACACACGCCAATACCTTGAGGCTGCTGGTTTCATCGATATCCATGAGGAGGTTATTCGCGCACCCTACAACACATGGGCCAGAGACCCGCATCAAAAAGAGATTGGCAGGTGGTACAACCTCGCCCTTAGTGAAGGCCTCGAAGCCCTAAGTTTCGCACCCTTCGGTCGGGTCTTCCGGTGGGATATTGACCAACACGTCAGACCACTTCTCGAGTCTGTACGGCATGTAATATCCAACAGGAAGATACATGCGTACAATAACATGTAAGTCGATTTCACAGTCACGCTCCGTGTTACCAAGCGACTCCCGGCTGGCCAATATACTGATCCCCTTGCTCTACATAGACACATCTGGCGCGCACGGCGCCCCCAGTAGTTGGTCGCACGTCTCATCACGGCATTGGCACGCGCTTCCAGACTCTCCGCTGTCATTGGTTCCTCTCGCGTTCCTATAGCCCGGTCTGCGTCGTCCTCTTACCGTTTCGCTTGCTGGCGCACGTTTTCCGTTCCATTCGCATTTTAGGCTAGAGATCTTCCGTCGTACATTCATGCGCTAAGAGGCGATAATCGCACACCTGGCCTCTTCATACCAGCATGAGCTTCCCAGACTCGGCGGTGGGAAGACATGTACTGAGGCACGACACAGCCATCGTGCCGACGCAGCGCAAACACTGCGTCCGGAACCTTCGGCTTCGTTTTCCCTTCCGGCTTTGAAAGCCCACGTTGCTGGAGTCCAAAATGGAGTAAAATGTCTGAGCGGTTGCACCATGGCAGGCGTTTTCTTGGGAGGCAGGCTTTTCCAACATCCATATTGGCCCTTGCTTCTTCGTTTTATCGCGGCTCTTGGGCGTCGATTACGACACCCGGATGTGACGCGGCCGCCACCAGGGCTCGAAATTGGGCAGGTCACTTCGCCAGAGCTCAACACCGATGCCCTGCTGGCACTATTCTCCTGGGTCACCCTCCTGTATGAGAGTGCCCCATGTCGATTCTTCTTTCGCATTGACAGCACTGCGGCGGCTTGGTGGCACTTCGGCTTTTTGCGCAGCCAACTGATTTTTCTTTCGTGGACTTAGCGCGGCATATTGTTCGTTGGGCGACTGTTTGATTGCGATTTCATTTACAACGCTGCTCGCCCGCTGAGTGGCTTGGTGGGTTGCAACGCGGCGGCTCGTAAGCCGCAGCGCTTGCATGGTGCCGAGAGTCGTTTGGGAATACTGGAAACACCTCTGCAAAGTTTCGGTATCCGAATATGAGCATCATCATTATGCTCCTTCACAATGCGATATATACCCCCCTCTGCATGCAGAATCCACTCTTCCCCTTGGGTGCGTGTACGCTGGAACTCCATGGTGCGGCGCCTACTTTTGGGATCTGCACTTCAAGCTCATTTGTCAGGTTCGTTTTGCATATGAAGGCGTCCAGGCGCCGTCCAGGCCCGTTCCGAGATATGGAACGCTGCAGTAGTCTCTGGCGGTACAACCAAACACTCGGTATACTCCCCTACCGTGTGGTATACCCCCCTACATTAGGTGTCCGCTGGCTTTCCAGGTTCAGCCCTCTCGAACCAAAATCTCACTTCAGCAACTGAACAGTAGACAATACTGTGTAACTGACATGAACAGCGGTCACCCGCGATAAAACATTATGCGAGCACTCAATGTGTTGGTTCAAGTGGCGCCATGGCCGGGGAACTGCACAGGGAACCAAACATCGTTCTTGTGCAGAAGCCATTATTGTACGCCGAGGTAACGGAGATAGTAGGCGTCTGAGAGGTGTTAGCTCGTGTGTTTGACTACACCTTTCGGGGCCTCAGATCTGTTGAAACACGACCAAAAAGCTCTCTGACATATCGAAGGTTCCGAGACGAAGGCTATCATCGTCTGCTGTCGAGTACACGAAAGTTTCGCCCTGCTGACCATGTCAGGTCGGAGGTTGAGATCAGTCTAGCTCTTCGCTTCGGCCCGAGCCCAGTCCGAAGATCCTCGAAGCCTCCGGTGTTCTGTTATATCGCTTCCACTCCGCCTGCCCTTCACCATCCGCTCGAGACATTGGGGCGGCAACCTGGCAGGACCACATGGTTGCCCCAGGGATAGCGGCAGCGCAGATGGTTCATGCCTATGCGTCCTGCAGGCAGCCGTCGATGGCATCCAAAGACTAAGCTCAACATGGGGTCGCCCTGCGAGCCACACCGATGCCAGACCCCGACATTGTTCCTATGGGTCTCGGACACTTCTTCGGAGGTGATTTGCGTCACAGAGCCTGTCATGGCTGCCACTGATTCTGACCGTTTGGGCGTTGACCCGGGATCCCGAAGCCTCCGCGTTCCAACCAGCCGCCCGCGAATCTCGGCAACATTACGCACATCTGCGACGTCCACGTTGGAAATATTTCTACAATCTCGCCCCGGTCTCCTTCGCCATGGGCAGAACCCTCTCGGCTCCTGAATCATGAAGATCGTGTAGACCAGCGATTCGGGCCTGCCACCGACTCGTGGATCTGGAACGTCTGCCACAGGTCCGGGCTGGTCTCTCGAAAGTGGTAGTAAGTCGCTTCCCTCTGCTTCTCATGCGGCATAAGATCTTAACAACGTGATGACAAAGCTGGGGCCATATGAGTCTCCTTGTTCTTCTCCGTCGTGCGCAAGCACAGCGGAGAGGATGAAGGGAGCTTGATTTCAAAACCAGCCACTCAATATCTTCTCAACTTCTCTGACCTCGCATCTCTTTGCTCACTCCAAAACATCTGGTTCCGTTTGGGCTACGGCTGACAGGCTATTCGACCAGATGAGAGCAGATGGACCGTTCGAAAGCGCCGGAATAATGAAGAGCGACCACGAAGAAGACCATGACGAACAAACAAGACATGTCTCCCTTTTGTATCTGGCCAGATCACCGGCTCAAGCTAGTACTCTCCCCCCACATTAGTGCGAGCATCGTCAGCACACCTATCGAGGAGTATACTTTCCAAGAAGCATTCGATGTTGACAGCCCAACGTAGTCGAGCTCCCAATTGAGGGCACCAGTGTATGCAACCAAAGATAGAGTCGTTTGGGCTTCAACGGGGTTAGCTCCAAATTGTGCTTGGCAGCCCCCGCTCTGCACTGGCTGGACTGCAGCGAGCAAACCAAGACGACTCCAGCCATGCACAGAGCGTCACACGGGGAATGCCGCGGTGCAGGTGGCTCACCCGGAAGCATTCGGCGACGAATCAGCGAAGAAGGCGAGGCCAGCCCCGCACCCAAGAGCAGAGGGGATTGGCCGACGCACACACCTGAGGAAGTCCAAGGACTACGCAATCTGGGCAACATGTCCTGTCTAAACAAAGCTCCTGTTGGGTGCATGATCATGCGTCGATCGGCGACGCGTCTGGATGTCGAGAGCGAAGCCAATGCTGCCAGTACTTTAGATTGGCTTGTATATCAAGTACCCGCCGTTGAGTTCCAGGTTCGCTGGTGACTGCTACACAGGCGTCGACTTGAGCTTCGTCTGGGGGCTCCGGACAAATGTGTGGAACTGTGCAGCTGCACCGTCGGAACACAAAGATAACCGGGAACACAGGCTTCGGAGGATAACCACGCAACCCCTCAACTGCAGGAAGCTGAAGTCGTAAAGGCTTGCATGTACCCGCTCGCATACTGGATGTCGCCGCTAGCGAACGCGTCTCAACTTCTCCTCTAGGAACGTCGCAGGCTGCCTTCAGCCTGGTCGCGCCAGCAATGGGGACAAACACGACGGGCCAGGCGTCGGTGGACCAGAGGAAGGAGAGCACGACAGCAATTGCGGTGGTCTTGCCCTCTATCTTCGCGATAGTGCTACTCATGATTCTGGCCATGTAGGTTCAAATGTCCACAGTTTCTCTGGCCTCGATGTTCCTGACACGGCACGGTCTTTGCAGAGCATTCGTACTCCCGAGACTATCGGGAAGAGAATCCGAGGCATCGAAGGCCGAACGGACGAAACGTCGAATGGCTCGACTAGAAGAGCATGCTCGAGCACAGCACTTCGGCGACTGGTCAGCACAGCAGGGACTTGCCTCGATTGGGGCAGATACGGTGTGGTAAGCTTCCTGTGGGCTACAAAGAAAACGATGAGACTGACAAGGCGTCAGTGTGATATGTTTGGACGAGATCGACTTGGACGCTCAAATCCGACCGCTTCGATGTTGCCATATATTCCATCAGACATGCTTGGACGACTGGTATGGGCGGCTGAACGAGTACTGCCCGCTCTGCCACAGGGCTATCATCCCAGGGACCAAGGAGATGGTGAAGAAGGCACCACAGCCGCCGCCTGTGGCATTCCTTGTATGATTAGGTGCGAGTAAGAGCTTTGCGCCAAAGAACGAAAGGCAATCGGAAGAGTCTACTTTCTTCATGGTGTTTGAGTGGAGCAGGTAGAAGGTGGGGGCAAACAAGAAGCTCTCTAATAAGGGGGATCAGTAGGAGTGGAGACGGGGTCTACAGTGATCGACAATGTGACGAGTCATGACTGTGGTCTAGAGGCCTTCTTCTGGTGCACAAGCAGGAGGGAATTCAGCTCCCTCATGCTACGAAACAGCAAGTTACGGGAGAGAAGTCTACTGTGGATATGCTGATGGAGCTCCTTCAGCTCGGTCCCAATTGCATTCCCCGAGGGGACCGAGGCTCATACAGTTGCGCAAGAATGAGTCCAATAATCTCACCATATTTAGAAGCACTGCACTCTCACATGGAGAAAGGAGGCCTCCGACGTTCCTGTGTGTGGAGAGAGTGGAGTTGGGATCAGCGACATGTGGTTCCCGTCGGTAGACTTTGCCGCGGTAGCCATCCGCATCCGGCTTAGCGGCCTGGGGCTAGACCCTTTGTACGTCTGCACCTGAAAGAGCATCGATGCGAGTCCGCTCGGCGCGAGACCGACAGCGCTTGCAAAGTGCGGTTTGTGTATGCAAAATCCGGTCTTCTGATCGGAGAAATGGCGCCTCAGACAGCACGGCATTTCTGCGACCATGCAGGCGCACAGTTTGCTTTTGCTAGACCTTAAAGTGCATCAGTTTGCGCTGGTGAAAGTCGAATCGGGGCTAGCGGCTTGGCACAACGACATCCGCAAAATGTCACGCCACCCTTCTCAGCACCGCTTCCTTTCCTTCCAGGTTCCCGACATGGCCCCGAGCCCTCGAAAACCCTCACGGCCAGACTCTGTGTGCCCTTGTAACACTGCCAAAACTCTTTCGAAGCCCACACGCACATTCCTCAGCCTGAGCCCAGCTACCCTCTGATCAACCCACAGTCTGGGAGCCGCGCGTCTATCCCACACGAACGCAGCACTCTTCTTGCCTTTCACGGGTCCATCTGAATTTCTGCTGTCACAGCCGCTCCACCTGACTCAATCCCGTCGGCCGTAGCCGGCTGCCCGTGATCGAGGATCAGAAAACCTTGGTTGTCATCGTCAGTCAGTGGGCTTCTGGCCTCTTTAACCACCTTCGCTGCGCCTTTAATTGCCTGCTGTCTACCACGCAATTACCACACCACCGCCCTGGGTCCGCTCGTCTGACCTCGACGCCCCAATCTTAGCGCCCCATTACTCGCTTGGCCTCACCCAGTCGGTCCTCATCCGCCGATATCTCCTGATCAACGCCTGACATCTCTCAAACGCCAGACACCGTGCTGACAGTCACCATGGCACTCAACTGGAATGCCTTTCTCACTGACGACAGTCTCACCCTTCCCGACGAGCAGTGGTCCGATTTCCCCTCGACGTCAATAGACCCTTTATCTCAAATGCCAAAGCCAACGTCCGGACGCAAGCACGATCTCAGTGCAGGGGGCTTTACGGCCTTCGACCCAGTATACAACCCAGAAACTTTTGGCGATACCCTCTTCAATCCCAACGACTACTTCCTCAGCGATCTGGAGGTGCTGCAGCCCTTTGGCGACAAGCTTGCCGGTGAGGAGACCTCCGAATCCTCGCCAGAACCCACGTCCGGCGTCTCCCTCTCAGGACCTTTCAGTCGGACCGATATCTCGTCGGCCTCGCAGACACCAGTCTCGACATCGACCGGCCAGGATTTGTCGCCCCAGATGCGTACCCTCCCCAGGCCCAACGCGCAGCGTGCTCAAACTTTCCCCAATCCCAACTATGAAGCCATGTTCCCCAACAACATGGATGCCAGCTTCGTTGAAGACCTTACCTTCCCCATAGGACCGTCGGTCGCTGGCCGCTCCTCCAAATCTGGCCCTGCCGAGGAGCAAGCAAATACTGAAACCACTACCAAGAGGAACAAAGCGAAGCCTGACATCCTATCTGCATGCTGGACATCCCCATTATGCCCGAACCATGACCAAGACGGACCGCCACCCAACCCTTCCTCCTGTGGAGGCGGTTGTGCACCTTTTCTGTTTGCTGATGATGCGCTCCAAGCCAACATGAACAGCATGAGCATGGTACCTGAGCCGCAAGAAGTCGTTGCCGAAGACGGCGTCGTAGAGATCCAGCCGCGTCCGAAGAAGCGGTCGGAGAGCACCTCCTCCAGTGAGCCCACGGGACGCCAGTTCCCCACCCACACACCAGCCAACAAGGACTCGCGGTCATCACGTGTAAAGAGTGAGACAGTATCAGAGGATTCACCACAGCAGGCGACCCCGCCTACCGAGGACCCAAAGCCCAAGACCCGTCGTCGATTACCCCACAATCAAGTCGAGCGCAAGTACCGAGAGTCGCTAAACACGCAGCTGGAGTCGTTACGGCGAGTAGTGCCTGCCCTTCAGCAGAACGCACGTGGCTGCGACGGCGCAGATATTGAGGATCTGCCTGCTCCCTCCAAGCCAAGCAAGGCCGTCATTCTCGCCTCCGCGACTGCCTACATCAAGCAGATGGAGAAGGAGAACAAGGCAGTCCAAGATGAGAATCAGCTCCTACGCGCCAGAGTCAAAGCCCTCCAGGCGTTGGTAAAGTGCGAAGATTGCAGTCTAATGCAATACGTAATGGACCTCAAGATCAACGGCAACAATCCGGCCGCGGCCTGCGCTCACGCAGTGAAGTGATCCGACACACAGACCTACTTCCTCGCCCTTCCATCGAAGTATATACCGACCAGTTCTCCTTCGACCAAAAACTACACGGCGTTCCGGAGTTCGATGAAACACTCTACCAGTTCTCGAGATCCTGACTTGGGTTACGAAGAGGGGCTTTACTATTCTTGGCCATGGGAAGCTACTTTCATCATGCATGTGTGCTATCTTGGGCATTCGGACTACATATATGGCAGTGTGCCACCGACCCTAATAATGACGTGCGTTTTGGCGTTTTGGATAGGGCAACGCTCTGGATGAGCGGCCCCTTGCGGCATGGGATTTTTTGTTGGTTCCCCATTCTGGGAAGACTCTCTACTTCTTCACCTCGATGCAAATGAATGACTTCAGATGTTCCCGCCCCTTGAGGGTGTTGAGATCTAATTCTATGTCCGATTGTACACCCTGTTGAGTTTGAGCGTGTTGTGGAGTGAGAGGTCTTGTCGCTGCGGTTTACGACCCGTGCTTGGCTTTGAATTATTCCAGTTGTCTCCCGTTTCGATGACTCGGGCGACGTTGAAACTGTCTGATGCAGGATTGCGGTCTTTCCACCTCACGACCTCGCAAGTTACGGTGTCCGAACCATCTTATTTCGACCAGACCTACGTTGCAATTCCAACCTAACAGCATTCATCGAAACGCGTTCGCTGTATCAAAGATGGTTCTGAGAGTGTTCACTCCGTATATTGTTATTGCGTCGGCTGTTAAACTAGCTTACCGAGAGAGGCAGGCATCCATGAGCCCAAGAGTATGGGCATTGCGGTGCTTCTAGGTATCATATGCCGGCTTCTCGCTTTCGTCGTGAAAGTTGACCGGCTTCCACGCGGTGGAGGACAACGGTATGGAGGAGACCCCACCATCTTCCCAACCCCAAGTCTTCAAAAACCCCCTCAGCGCCCTCCGTCATTATTCAGGCACGCGCGCTCGGTATGCCCGATGACATAACAACGCGTCCCGTAGGAAGTGGTGAGACCACGGCGGGCTCCGCCACCCCTGTCACTCGCCTTTTTATCCCCAAGGGGTTCTCACGCCACACCGCGGCTACATTCTACATTCTTCCAGGGCATCTCAACCCCTGTCCCGCCACACGCTGGGCACAGAAAATGTGACTTTTTGCAGTTACGATCCGCAATTCTCCGGATCCCGCCACAAAATCGCGAAAACTCCTCGGAGCGCCGTACGGTTCCTACGGTTCCAGCCTCAAATCTGGATTCTGTCTCCAGACCGTTGCCAGGGACTGTGCGGTAGAACTTGTTTTTTCATGAGAGATTTTTTTTTCCCTTTCAATGAAGGTGAGACAGTGCACCGAGGTGTGGAGACAACTCACACCACGGTACTGATTACCGGTGTACCAAGTTCGGGAACGAGTGATTTTTTTCACTTTGAGAAATACCGCGGTATGAGGCGTTGGAGAAGGAGTTTGTAGATAAATACACGGTCCCGCACCGCTGTGGAGATTGTTCTACATCCACAACAGTCCCACATCAATACATCCAAAGCAATCCATAGCTACAAGCTATACAAACCACTCAATTAATCCAACTCCTTCTTGGCTACAAGTCAACACTACCAACACCTTCAACTATCCAACCACAACCAACAGCCAAACATCCAACAAAATGCCATCCCACCTAATGGCCTCTCCCTCTCTCCTCCCAAACCTTTACATCGTCCCAGACCCGATGCCGCACTCCAACAACTCTTCTACCGCCACCTCTCGCCGCGCTTCTCATGATGGCCATCACCACCACATTCCCCACCTCCACCTCCATCTTCCCTCCGTATCCTCGAAATTGAACGAGTCAAAAGTGCAAGCGAAGGCGGTCGAGAAGAGCGAACACGACAAGTCTGCCGAGGAGGCCATCCGCAAATACCGGGAAAACAGGGAGAAGAAGGGGAATGAATGGGGTCCGCTTGCGGGGGCCGGGAAGTGGAGTTGGGGAATCTATGGTGTTTGAAAAGGGAGGATGCAAAAGTTTCAAGGATTCCCACTATTGGATTTCCACAGGCGCTTTTCATGGTTCATCGGGCATGGGAAGAGGCATATTTTCTTGTCGGCATTTTGCAGCGTTTTTTCCTTCACGATGGGAGATACCACTTTAGCACGGGTTTTTGGTATCTGTAATATGGGATAGCATGAGAATTTGAACTCCGCTTACTTTTTTGAGGCTGTTTTGACGTGCCTTGGGTGACTTGGATGCCTGTGAGAGCTACAAAGCTTACTGACTACTGAGGTTCTCTTCAACAAGCATGTGCATTGAGTGTCGCAATGATTTCAGTGTTTGTTGAAAGGCAGTAGATACATTAATTGAGCGGGGCTACTCCTTCCACTTCTTTCATACGTACTTGCCCGGCGGCGGTGTCATAGAAGGCACTTCCATCTCCGCTCCGAATCTCCTCATCGCAGTGCCACCTCACCGCCCATCACCACCGCAGCTTCAACACGCCACGCCAAATAACGCCCGTCCACCGCCCAGAACTTCTCGCAACAACTCCAATGACCCAACCTACGCCACCACCCCAAAAGCCCGCACCCAACCTAACCGTCCCCCAACTCATCGAGGCCTACAGGAACTGGACATGTAAATCGCCATTCACCACACGTTATAGGCACTCATAGCTAACAACCCAAAGTGCATCTGCAGGAAGAGCATATCCTCCTTCAAAAAGATTATATCCAGCTTCAGAGAGAGTACACGCTTATACGCGACGAGCGATACATTCTGCGAGCTCGGAACACTTCTTCTGCGGAGGAAGTCAAACGGCTGAAGGAGAACCGCGATTGGATGGATAGGAAGAATGCGGTTTTAGTCTCAGAGCATAAGGTGTTGCTGAAGAAGTACGCGGGTTTGAAGGGAGAGATGAAGAGACGGGTTGGCACAGAGCACGCGTTGGAAGCGCAAAATGAGCAAGTGGTGCTGATTGGGAAGCCGGCGGAGAAGTGTCTTGAGGAAAATGTGGAGGGCGCGGAGGATGGAGGGGTTTCTCGCGTACAGGATGAACACACGCTTCTCGGAGCTGAGGAAAAGGGACGGCTTCAGCAAGAGACGGGATTTGGAAGTTGGCTTGAGCAGCAGGTGGAACTCTGGGAGCCAGTAAACGAGTGCCAGGACGTAGAGGAAGAAGCCAAATGTCGCCTACAGGATCAACACACGCTTATCCACACTGAGATAAACGAACGCCTTGATGATGGACAAGACGGTGAAAATCTGCTTAAGCAGAAGCTGCAGACTAGGAAGCCGCCAGAGCAGTGCCTGGATAAGAATGCCGAAAGCACGGAAGACGGGAAGAAGGGTGTTGTTGTTGCACGCGATGGATGTGTCGAAGTTCAGAAGGAAGATCGTATGCATGAGATGATACCTCCCGCTTTGCTAAAGAGGCTAGCCGCTGCTCTGGAAGGGATGGAGAGCACGCATAGCTAAGTGGGGAGCGTGAGTGAGCATGGGCATGGGGTACGCCCTGTCAAAGCTGGAAAGTCCCGCTAGCTGTGCAGTAAACTTCAAGTTGATTTACGAGGTCCACAATGACCAGCATAAAAGAGTAAGAACAGTTTTCGCCCGGCGCCTCCTCCTCCAGCATCCAACCAGCCGTGCTTTGAGGTACTGTACCCAACAACCTTGCCATCCTCAAAGCCGCCCGTGACAGTCGACTCCCCATTCTCACTGCACCGCTCTATCTACCCGACGAGTCCGACAACCTCTTCATAGAAAAGTACGCATAAGCATGGTCTCTGCAAGCTTGCAGATACACTTCCGCTTGCTCCTTGTTGGCACGTTGAGGGAGTATATAGGGCTGTGAAAGTGGTAGTAATTGTTCTTTAGGTACGACTGAATGGGGTGATCTATGACCTACGAAGCTGTTAGTACCCTATGTGCCTACCAAGAGCGTAGAGCGCCTTGCAGGAAGGCTCTTGTCAAGCCTTCCCTGGGCTTCGAGGATCAATGTTTCAGTGGTATGCGAGACGGCTGCAAAACAAAACCCCAAAATTGTCACCGAAATCTAACCTCTTATTTTCGCGGACATCTCACTACCCACTAACGTAACCACCCTCTCACGCGACATTCTCAAACTTAAACGCCGGCGCACCAGGCACCGCATTCGCCCCCTCACCCTCTGCACCCGCCTCAACCGCCTGCACCTGGACATCCACACACTTCCTGACCGTCTGCTTGATCAGCGGCGCCATCTCCTCCAACACACTCCGCTCATCAAACGCCAACTTGCGATCAAACACCTCCCCTTTACTCTCACCCGAATCCAGCCTCCTCTTGATATTTTGGATAAACGGCATCGCCTTCTTCATATCCTTCTTGTCCACATTCTTCGCTACAGTCTGCGTATCGATAACACCCAGTTTCTCGAAAGCTTCGCGTGCGATTTCAAGGTACTTGTCTTGCCATTCTGGGAATTTCGTGGCGAAGAAAATGGTGAGGGCTTTGTTGGCGTTGACGTCGTATTTGACCGCTTTGCCCTTGGCCATTTTCTTTTGCTGTGCGCCTTCGGCGGATGTGATGTTCGATAGCGTTGTGCGGATGTAGGCGCGGGTGGCTGTGAGGCCGGCGTCAATGGGTGCCGCTTCGGGGAATCGCGCGTTCTGGATGGTATTAGGCTTTTTGAGGACCTCGAGCCAGATGTATTCTGCCCAATGGGGGGCGATGGGTGTGAGGAGGAGAGCCTGCAGCTCGATGTATTGCCGGATGATATCCTGGTGGACGCCGACGCCTGCCGCCTTTGTGGTTTCGCGATAGAAGTCGCGGGCCGATGTAAAGTCGTAGAAAGCGGATTTGATGGCGTTCTTGTACAGCATTCCGTCGTAGTGCTCCTTGGTCTCTTGCACCAGTGATGCCATCTCGTTGGCGAACAGCTTGTCCCAGAAGCCGAGCTCGCCGGTGCGCTGAACGGTATCCATGTTCTTGCCTTGCTTCTCTTCCCACAATTTCTTGTACTCCTCTGCTGATCCAACGACCTGGGCGTCGTGTGACATGCTTTCGCACCACTTCCGCAGCTCGTAGAGCTTGAGAATGGTAGCGTTGGCCACAGTCTCTTCGAAGTTGGCGTCGTCAAGACCGTCTCCTGCGTCGGCGAGGGCAATTCTGGTGGCATCGGCACCGAACTTGTCGACGGATTCACTCAGAGTGAGGAAGTTGCCGGTACTCTTGCTCATCTTCTCGCCGTTGAGCAGAAGATGGCCGTTGGGACGAATGCCCCGAGGCCAGTACTCATTGGGCCATAGCGCGATGTGGACGTAGAGGAAGAAGGTCAGATGGTTCTGGATAAGATCCTTACCAGACACCCGGAGATCCAGAGGGTACCAGTACTCGAATTCTCGCCGCATCGACTGGAGAGTTTCCTGGCTGATTGAGGAGTCCACCTTGTCTCGCCTAGCAAACACATAGTCCCAGACATCGTCCGTCATCTCTTCCGGCTTGATGTTGCCCTTTCCAGGCTCAACGCCGAAAAGGTCGCTGTGAAGGTAATGTGCAATGCTGTAGTACGATTGGTAGATGGTGCTGTCACTGAGGGACTCCACGAGGACGTTTTGATCCCAAGGAAGCTTGGAACCCAAACCATAGGAGCGAGCGCAAGCCCATTGACTAAGCCAGCCGAGAGTACGCTCAAACTGGTGCTTGGCCTCGTTCGAGTAGGTGTTCAGCCCGTTCTGGACATGGCCAAGGACGGAGTTGTACCACTCGCTGTCGCCGCCGTTCTCAGGTGAGCCGTAGTTGATGAACCACTGGTCAAGATGTGCCGCTACGCACTCGTCGCCGGATCGGCTCATGACAAGGCCGTCTGGCTCGGCGTAGTTGAAGGCATCTCCGGAGTCAATGAGCTTCTGCTTCAGGAGATCCTTG
The DNA here is from genome assembly GCA_010093795.1 of Sporormia fimetaria CBS 119925. Taxonomy (NCBI): domain Eukaryota; kingdom Fungi; phylum Ascomycota; class Dothideomycetes; order Pleosporales; family Sporormiaceae; genus Sporormia; species Sporormia fimetaria. Next base: position 1,028,600 of record MU006562.1, read on the forward strand.
ACCTCCTGGACCGGTCGGCCCTTGTATTCACCAATGACCATGGTTCCGTGGTAGAAGCCCTCCTTGTATGCTTCCTCCTTTGCGTCTGCGAGTTTGGCGTCCTTGGGCGAGTTGATCTTCATCTGCTCCACGAGAGTCTTGGCGACAAGGTCACCGTACTTGGGCGTGTGGATGATGGGGACAATCTCAAGCTCGGCCCACTCCTTCTGGATCTTGAAGTACTCCGGCTTCTTGGCCAACTCGGTGATGGTTGCGTAGTCGTCAGGGCTGTCCGAGGGCACGCAAGTGACAACACCAGTGCCCTTGCTCGCCTTCACAGTCTCCATAGGCAGAATCCTGACCTGGCCATGTACCGACAGGGGCGCCTCAACGACCGTGCCAATGACATTCGCACCTGACAGCTCACCAACCTTTTCAACCTTGCCCCAATCCGCGAATATGTTCTGGAAAGCCATATTGCGAGCCGCGCGGTCAGAAACGAACACATACTCGCCTTCCGCCATCTTGAAGATGCCGTACGTGATCTTGGGCGACACAAAACAGCAGGTTTGTCCATACATAGTCTCCGGTCGGAGGGTCGCGGCCACGAAGTATACATTGGCACCAGCAAGGTCGGAGCTCAGCTTCTCCTTTGCGGCGTCGGCCCACTGCTGGACCTTCATCTTGATTCCAGTGTATTCCTGGGGGTTGATGCCTTCTCCTGAGCTGCGATCGTGGTCCAGACACGCCTGTCCGTCCTTGGGGCTGTAAACGGTGTACCGCTTTCCGAACTTGATCTTTCCGAGCTCCTTCAGCTTGTTCATCTGCCACCGCACGAAGGAGTCGTAGTAAGGGTTTGCGTCGGTGGTAACGAAAGATCGCCGCCAATCTATCCGAAGTCCGAGCTTGTTGAGATGATCCTTTCCGCCCTGGGGGAAGACCTTGAGCCAGTAATACGCGTCGGCGAACTTGTGGATATCCTCCAGGGGAAGGCCCAGAGACTGCATAATTTGGAACTGGTATTTCGCCTTGACATTCTTCGCCGCGGTCTTGCTCTTTTTCGACGCGAACTTGGTCACGTCCGTCTTGGTGTCCGTGACCGTAGGCGCGGGGATCTCGTCAGCCTCATCCGCCTCTTGATACCGCTCAAAGTTCTTCCCGAACAGCTCCACCTCACGCGCAATCTTGTCCGCACAAGCCTTGATGGCCATTCCTGTGCAGTGGAAGCCCTGGGGAAACAGAGCCCGCTTGCCCTGCATACGGGCATATCCTGTCGCATATTCGACTTTCGAGATGGTAAAGGCGTGTCCGGCGTGCAGGTATCCGTTCATGTAGGGATATGCGATCGTACCCATGAACTTGGGGTATTGCTCTCGCAGAGCTTCAGGCGAAACGGAACCGAACGGGACCTCGGCGGTGGTGGGAGCATTGGGCTCGAAGACGTGGTTCTCGATCCATGCTTTTTGGTACTTCTTCTCCGCTTCGACGAGGGTATCTCTCTTCTCAGTCTGGGCAAAGTGTTAGTAGAAGAAGCTCGAGCTCTGTTAGAATTGATCACGCACGTTCTCGATCTTGAGGGTGTTCTCCGAGGCCAGGCCCGGGTCCGGTCCTGAATTTGCGGCCATGATTGCTTCACTGAATGTTTCAAGTGCAGGAATCAGTCAATGCCGTCCAACACTATTTGTCTGGAAGAACTAGGCAAAGGAGACGGCGTAGGGCTGTGTTTGGCCGAAATTTCCCTGACTCACCCCGCGCTTGCCAAGCCGCCAGAGCCCCGCATGCCGCTGTGGCGGGTGTATGTGGCTGGTGCTGCACCGCCTCATATCTAGTTATCTGAAGAAGTGTGGAAAACGTTATTGCAGGTAGACGAAATTAAAAACCCCATTGGTATCGAACTCCTGTAAAGCACTCAAACAAGACCGAAAGCCCTACTTCTGCCCCACCTCCGCACTAGACCCATCAGTGGTATTCGACAGCTTATTCTCCACCCCAGCAATCGCGTTCTCCACCGCCGCCTGAACATCGATATGGAAGAACGGTCTGTTCTGCCCGTGCACTGTTGTGACCTTTCCAGGGAATCCCTTCTCCTGCGCCCTAGCCCTCTCAATCTCATCCGTTTCACCAGACTCGAGATCACGAGTTTTGCTGTCCCCTGGATTAGACTCACTTGCCTCCAAAGCAGCAAACGAGTACACCGGCGTCCAAGCTGATCTCTCACGCACACGATCCGTACTGACGTAGCCAAAGCCGGCTGAGGTAAGGGCGCGTTTTGTCCAGCGGCTGTTGATGGCTGCGAAGTGCCACTCTACTATCTCAGGAGCAGCGTAGCGGTCAAGTTGATTTCGGACGTCTACAAGCCCCTGAACTGAGGTGACATCCACATGATTGACAGAGCTAAAGTCCAGTACAATCGCACGCAGTATCGGTCGATCGTCGTTAAGGTTGATTGCCTGACCGCGCCTAGGACCGGGGTCGTTCCAGGGCCTGTCTCCTATCTTCGCGTATCGATCGAGCTTGGTGGGACGTGCTGTGGCTTGAACATGCTCGACTAAGGCGTCGAGGTAGTGCTGCTGATTGAGATAGGTGAAACCTTCGCTGAAGCGGTATACGAAGACTCCTGGATAAGGATGGTCGAATTTGACTGCCGGATTTGACCCGTCATGGTGGTTAACCGGCAGATATGCCTCACGAGCAGTCTTTTCTCCTCCGGCCCCGGAAATGCTGTCGGTCGTTGCTCGGTATATTTTGACTTTGCCCAAGAACACGCCATGAGACTTGAGGTGCCGCCACAACATCAGAGCGAGCGAGGCACACATGGTGAGATAAATGCCGTTCTCGATATTGGTGAACACAGTCAGGAGAACGCCCGCGAAAAAGATAAGGACCTCGAGCGGTGAAGTCTCCCAGAACTGGTAGACAACTTTGGGTGGGCTGATGAGATCTCCGACGGCATGAATGATGATGGCTGCAAGACCAGCGGACGGAATGTAGAAGAAGACGGCCGTAAGCGCGTAAAGCGCTAGTAACACGATGACTGCGGTGAAGATACCAGCGAGCGGTGTACGAACTCCGGCCTTCGACTTGATCGCAGTGCGCGAGAACGAACCGGTCGCGGGGTAGCCTCCAAGGAAGGGACCAAGAAGGTTTGTGAAGCCTTTGAGACACCATTAGCAACTTATCAATCCGGCATGAGTCTCCTGTACGTACCGACAGCGACCAGTTCCTGGGAGGGGTTGATAGTGTAATTGTTGATGCGACCGAAAGACTTCGAGATGGCAATATGCTCAAGAATGAGGACGATGATGGTAAGCGGAAGATCGGGAGCAATGGCCGAGAGCAGTTCTGTGTCCATGTTCGGAGCTCCTACATGTTGAAAGCCTGCCAGATGTGAGCGGTGATCAAGGAGCTTCCGGAAGACATGACTGCACTAACCTCTTGGGACTCTCCCTAAGATCTTGAACTTTGCCTTCTTCGCGTCCTTGACGTTTCTGTTGGCAAGCCAGCTGATAAGGATGTACAGCAAGATGACGAACGCCATGCGGAGTGTCGAGATAAAGAACCACATCTTCTTGCGATGCGGTTGGTTCTTCGACATCAAGTTGCAGAAGATGCGTATGCCGTATAGTAAAGTCAAGGCGGACAAGCCGATGGCAGCATCGAGCTTCGTATTCGGGAGGCCTTTCAATGTGTTGATTATGACCTTGTACGTCGGGTCGCGGTTGTTGACATTGGGGATGCCCATAAGTGTTGGCACTTGCCCTACGCCGATGCTGAGCGCCGCTCCAGTCATGAAGGAGGTGATGGCCGTCAGCGAGATGAACTCGACTATCCAGCCAGCCCGGATGAGGCCAATGAATAGAAGTACCGCTCCAGACAACACAGCAAGTGCTCTGGCTATGGCCTCTGCTGCTAGATTGGGTTTCTGGTCTTGTACTTTGATGACGATGTTGCCGACAATGGTGGACATGACTGCTACAGTCTGCTGGTATTAGCAAGCCGACATCCCTGCACCGTGTCTTTCACGTACCCCTATCGTGATGTCTTTGGACGTTGCAAAGGCCCAATACAACAAAAATCCCACGAAGGACGTATATAGGCCATACTCAGGCGGCAGTTTGGCTAACAGAGCATAAGCCATCCCTTGGGGGATGACGACAAAGCCGACAGTGACACCTAGAATATCACTCAGTCCTTCAATATAGCCCATTGTGCATGTACTCACCGGCAATAATGTCACCTGCCAGCCATGTGAAATTGTAATGGAAGATCCAGTTCCAGAACGGAAAGAGGCTGCGAACGTAGCGTTTGAAGCCTGTCGCTGAAGGACGAAACTGCGAGATCCATTCTTGCGTTGTTGGCTCCTTCTCCACGTCTGGGCCTATCAGTGGTGCACAACGAACTATGACCTAGGGACTAACATGTATCCACGGATGATACGGAAACAGCGCCGGAGGACAACGGTTCCTGATACTCTTTGCGGTAATCCAAGTCGATACCAAGTGCCTTGGCCAAAACCCGGCCAGTCGCGTTGGGCGCCATACTTGAAGCTGAAAGTGAGAGAGTAACTGTGGGCCTGGTTCGAAAGGGATTGTATATATATATGCTGCGGCTGAGGGGGTGTGTGATCGGCCCCCGGAGTAGTACGGTAGGCGCGGACTGGATCACTGCGGTAGTCCCAATACCAGCGCGGGAGGACCGGGATGTGCCTCCAGCCTACGGTCCCGCGAGTCTATCCTAGCTTTAAATGGATGTCGGAGGTGGAGAAGCACCGGTAGAACGGGCCAAGCGAGGAGGCAGCAGCGGGCTGCGTGGGAGGCGTGCTCGTTACATGTGTGAGAACATGTGTGAGCAAGATTATGCACTTACTTTTGTCCAAATTCTGTGACTTCATCTAATCCAGGATTGGTCCTGAAAGAAAATGAGCGACCGATAAAGGGTGGCAGGCGATCTTGTGTGAAGATGGCGTGCTACCGAGGCCAGTATTTGCGGACGCATTCAACCAAGGGCCTGCGAGCCTGGGCTTACACGGGCAAGGCTCGCTAATCCCAGGGCGCCCAGTTGCCGAGATCGCAAGATCTGAAGGAACCTTGAAACAGACAAAGGCCCTGATGCTTGATGAGGTTGTAAAGTACAATCACTCCGTGTAGGTCACCATTCGTACCGCATAGGGATTTCTGGCACGTTTTTTCAAGATGCGTTGTGTTTCGTGTTAGCCTGTAAGTTGGGCCTTGCGCGTGAAGGCACTGTGCGACTTTCTGGCGTGCTGTGCGACCTTCTGGCATGGTCTCGCGCAATCATGCCCTGCACTTGCGACATCTCTTGGCATCAGACTTGGCAACAAAGAAAGCTCCTCCAGCATTCTGGCGTCAAGCCACCTCCAGGCAAGGCGGGAAGCGCTATGAAGGCGGCGTCTTGGAGGGTGTCTCTTCCCTGATCTGCTTGACGCGGTTTTCATCAACGCATAATCGATATGCGCGCTTCGGACAGGAGCGCCCCGACCCCCAAGCCAGTGCTCCCGACAGTGAGCGCATTTAGCGCAAAAGAAGGGCTCTTGAAGATGTGGTAGTCGTCTTGGTATAGAAACATAGCTTTGCGAGCAACTGCAAGCGATTGGGAATGGATTACAATATAGATCGGCACCGAGTCGCCAACAGAAGTGTGCTTGATCGAGACCTCAGGTCGGCTGCGTTGTGTTCCGCTTCGGAGTCATCGCAAGCACGTTCTCAGTGCCGATATTTGCGTCACCGCAGCCTTCAAGTGCATGATTCGTGCGGTGGCTTCAACAAAGTGCGATCTCGAGTTTGGAACGTGGTTCAGCTGGAGAAAAAGAAGACGAAACGAGAGTCCGTGAGCGAGTAGGCGCGTAATATTGAGGGTCATTGGGTACCTACGCCGATCGTTAGCAACGAAATACAGTAATAGTGAGGCCTGTTGAGGATGAGGACATCTCAGCCCCCATTCGCACACGTATCTCCGTGGAGATCGTGGACTCGCTGTTCGAGAAAGCTCATAGGAGAGGCGCTCAGATTGTTAGTATCTCCTTTGAGAGAGACGGTCTGGTGTTGGCACAGCTGAATGCCAGTACCGGTTGCATTGAGATTGCCCTTCACTGGCTCTTCTTCTCAGATGTTGTGCTTTGCGGTCTTGGGGAGCCATTGCGGCTGTTGTCAGCGCAGGCTCTAGCTCGTCCCAAGCTTTATCATGAAGCATGCGGCTCCCTGTCTTAGGTCAGATTGAAATGCCAGATGGCTGCAGGAGACGCATGGCTTCCAGGGACCGGGTTAGATGTCATCCTCGGTCCCAACATATCATCCCAGGAAACCCGGACTGCGGTAAGCATTCGCAATACCAATTGCGTCCTGAGAGTCCCAGTATTCGGTACAGACGCTGCTTTTTACCCCAGTCCGGTGGACGAACGGTTCCCCATGGAAAGTACGTGATAGCTCTCCTGGTGGTGGTGCGTGGGCTGACGAGAGTAAGAAGCCAGTGGTATCGTGCAGAGTACGGATGTATGGCAATGAATGTCGCGTTCGGCTCAGCATAGGGACAGTTTCAGAGAGGTAGTCCAATAGGTGTGGTGTTGAGAAAAGAAGGGTCGGAAAGAGCCGAACTAGCGCCGCGTGCGCCAAGCGCGCTATAAATGTGACTGCTCCCAGGTGCCCGGCAGCAATTAATCGAGCGTAACCATAAACACCTCCAGATTCTGGCTTCATAGGGTAGTCTGCAGCGTGCGCCCAGCACAAAGCACCTTCTGCTTCATTTCGATCGAGCATTATTCTCATCCAGCGATTTCGCTCATGGCAGACGGACCGAGAAAGCGTACCCTAGGTACCGCAAGTTCGAAGCTGTCCCCGTTCTGGTAATTCTCCCGCTAGTTACTTTGCGGGGAACCTTGGAAACCTAGTAGTCTAAGCAGTCTAAGCGGCCTTAAGGTCACAAGCCAGCTTCTCGTGACTTTGTAGAAGACCGCGCCTTTTATCCCATATGGAAGGTGTTGAGAAAGTAACGCTGCGTGAGGACGTAGGCGGCGGCGGGCGGTGCCTGAATCGTGGGGTGGAACTCGGAATGCTTAGAAGTGTGGAGTAAGATCAGCGCTGCATACGAGCTTGCGGGAAGGATCAACGGCAGCGTGGGTTAACGACGGGTGGTGTAACATGAGGCTGTGTGCTCGTATGTTGGAAATGGCTTTGGTATCGACTGAGGGCTTCATCTCGTCAGGTACGCGAGTTTGGGTTCTTCTCAATCTTCTGGACGATTGTAAGTTCTGCAGCCGCTGTACAACCTCAAATGCAACACCCCGCTTTCTTCACTGCCGTTCAGCCTTCCAACTCCGTCTGCAAGGCTGACCAAAGCTCCAAAACCAAGGTCACCACCATGTCAATCATCTCGTTCTCTAAGCGTGAATTAGGAAGGCAGACATCGCACGGTCCCCTTGGGTGAATGTTAGCCGCCAAAGTTGATCATCCTTGGCAGTTTCGCGGAGCTCGCACCACCAATCAGATGGCAGAACCGCACCATGCTACGAATTCCGAGGGTCACGTCCGCAACACCAACTTCGGAGACTTGTTACTTCGTCGTTTTCGAGACGAGTTTTAGCGCCGGACTTTGAGGAGCTGGACGAATTGCAGGGTCAGAACGTGCCCACGAGTGACCATGGCTGGCAGAGGCTATCGTACCGTTTGCGGGGTTACGATCTTCTAGTACGCCCTGAGCAAGTAGAGTAAGATGAGATAGAGAGGTGGGAAAACGAGTATATAAGCTTGACCGCGCTCGAGGGAGTGCAAGTGGCAGGGCAATCCGCAGTCTTCCTTCCTTCCCGACGTCTTCCCATCGGTCCTGCTTCTCCCCAGACTTCTGAATACACATACCTCGCTCTCAAATCCCAGCATCAACCATCGACCATGAAGTTCACCCTCTTCACCATCCTGGGCTTCGCCTCCCTCGCCCTCTCCGCCCCAGCCACTCTTGAGACCCGCGAAACCGCCATCGAAGCCACAAACCGCCTCATGTATAGCGTCACCATCAGCCAATTCATCGCCGCCCGCAACGCGCGGAACCCATCGTTCGTGAACTGGGAGTCTAACGGCTGCTCCTACTCGCCCGACAACCCGTTCGGCTTCAACTTTGTGAACTCGTGCCATCGTCATGTAATATTTCCTTCAATTGTATGAGAGTCACTGGTTCTGATTGATATAATAGGACTTCGGCTACCGCAATTTCAAAGACCAGAACCGCTTCACCGACGCTAACAAGGGGGCTATAGACAACAAGTTCAAGGCGGATATGTATGCGCAGTGTGAGACCGAGGGAGGGGCGTTCGTAGTGGGTGCGTGTAAGGGCGTTGCAAATGTTTACTACACGGCGGTCAAGGAGCTCGGCAGCAAGAGGGCCGTGGAGATTGAGGGGGACTTCGCGGGGAAGTTTGAGGATTTTGAGATCGCTGTATAACGGCCTGAGGGGGAAGGCGAGTGCCTTTTTTGAATTCTTAATGTAGATATGAATAACGATTCAATATGCAATATCGGACCGAAAAGTGAAGTGATGTATCGATTGCGAGTCTTGCCCAAAGTCTCAGAAGTAGCCGACATATCCATCTGCTGAGGTAACAATGCCATGAATGACATAGAAATGTGCTGAACAACATTCTTCAATCGACCCTACTATGCGTACATCTTCATGTGCACCTCGATGCCTCGCTTCTCAGCATACTGCCGGATATCTGGGCTTGTGATGCCAGGACAGTCATCGATGCGTAGTGTTTGGAGCACGGGCAGGTTATCCACAAGAAGCTTCACACCGGCGCCTGATATCTTCGTTGCTGATAAATCAACGGTGCGTAGCCCGGTCGGACGACGGTCAACGAGATCCTGGATGTCATCGTCGCTGAAGGTAGACCGGGACAGATCAATGCGTAGAGTTAGTGTTAGTCTAGGAAGAAAGATGTCTACATCCACTTACAGAACTTTAAGGGCCTTTGTGATGATTCGATTCGATGCGGACATAATGCTTGTATAGGAAATGACCTTGCGCCCTTCTTGACCGCAGTCTCGGAAGACAAATGTCTCAAGAGGCGCAGCTTGTCGCTGTTCGCTGGTGGTTGGATCATGTTCTAGCAGCTTCTTCAGATAGTTCGATAGATCGGGGCGAGAAAACGAGATCCCTTCGAACACGAGGTGAGTTAAATCGGGAAGGTAAGTCGAGTATGGTTCCGGTACGAATTCCGGGCTCCAGCCAAGTTTGAATACAAATCGCTTCAAAATGCGGGACATTGGGCCATCGAAGGGACCACTGTGAACGTATTCTAGTGTTGTCAGAGGGAGCCGGGCGATATCCCTAAGGTGTTCAACAAAACCCGCCATTAACCGGTGCAGCACAAGCGTGTCGAGGCCCGGTGTGTGTCGAAAGAAGTGTGCAGGCGGGGAAGGTTCGTGTATTGAATCGTTCCACTGAAGGAACAGCGTACGCAATCGAGGCAAGGGAGTTTCCCACAGATCACGATCGGGCCGACTAGGTGTTATCGACGGGAACTTCGCTGTTTCCAGTGTTGTTCGTGTGCGCAAGATCTGAAACACAACATCGTCTGAGATCTCGGCTTCAACTACCAATGTTTTCAGACTCGCGCTGTGAGCCACAAACTCCAGCACGCTCTGCGCCAACGGGTAACGAGACACAAACGTGACGTCGGCAAGCTGGGGACATGCTTCCGCGAAATTCCGAAGCATGTCCTCGTGCTGGAACCGGTAGATGGTGGCGCGTTTAACTTGGCGTCGGGAGTACCGCACGGCGTTTCTGAAGAAGATACGGCCGACGTCCTTGCGAGCTCCACGAAGGTCAATGTTCTCCCATAGTTCCGGATAGCTGGTCAAGAAGCGATCCCAACTCTTACTGACGCGACGACAACTGATCACCGTCTTGAAAGGCAGGTAGTTCATGATCATCAGGACGATCTCGGGCGGCAGAACTGCACAAGGGTCCACTGACTTGGGGGGTGATAACTTGCGTTGCAGCTCGTCATGGCGTTGACGCAGTGTCTGATGGGAGTTAGTATAGAGTTTGGATTCGTACAGGGTGACTGACATTGTAGCCTTCGCTTTTAGGAGATACACACTTCAGGCCGAGTTGATAGATCTTGAGCTGCTTCTCCAGCTTCCCCATGGCTTGGAGAATGCTGGCCATGCGTAGGTAACCCCTGACATCCTTTTTGTCGATATTGAGCATTGATTTGGCATCTTGGATTGCTGCCTCGAATTTGGATAGCCGTTGGTAGCACTTGGCACGGTGCTCGTAAAGATCGATGGACTCCGCGCTAAGGGCATTGGTGAAGGCTGCAGCTGCTTCTTCGTACTTTTTCTGGCCGTAGTAAGTGCGGCCAATCGAAAGATAGTCCTCTGGAGATAGTCCAGACGTCATCATGCTGTGTCTGTCGGACCTTGCAAGTGAGTGAAAGGGAGTGGAGGAGGTATGGACGCGAGCCGCGTCGCGGCGTGAGATAAATGCACGTGTGGTCTGTGCGCAGCCACCACTTCCAATGTGTACCACCTGCCACCCGTGGACTAGAAACATCATGTTGTGAGTTCTCGACGGATCAACCTTGCAGAATTAGCTATTTGATCCATCGATCTGTCCAATTCAAGAGCGCTGCAAATTATCAGGAAGTAAAATTCTGAAATATTGTTATGTATTTCCATGAGCTCTACCAATACAGGAGCAAGCACATGCACTGCAACACATCAGTCGTCAGGCGCCGTGTATCAAGCCCACCAGCGAAGCTTTGTCCTCATCCGTGGCTACCAATAATTCCATGAGTCTATCCGCAAATAGAATTGCGAGTGGCATAGCATGCTCAAAAACCATACCCTGCGTGCTACTCCCGAGCACAGAGCCCAGAGAATGCTCAAGACCCACCGAGAAGGTGCTCAATGGCGCCTTGTACATTGCCTCCACTCCTACGCAATGCAGCCACATTTCGATCAAACTCATAGAAGCCCATCTCGTTGAGTTGGCGCAACTGCACCTCATATACCTCCTCCGGTGGCCTGTTGTCTTGCGGCGGAGGAGACCCGAAGCCGCCCAGGTCCATACCACCCCCCAGGAGAGATGCGAAGGGATTAGGGGGTGGGCTAGTCGTACCCGTGCTGTCACTACCCATACTTTGATTCGCAGGAGCGCCGCCCGAGAACATATTCATGGCAGCACGGAGTGCCTCTGGGTTTTGCATCATTTGTCGTGTCATCTCTGCCATAGGGTTGGGCTGCTGTTGGCCAGCGGAGGCGGGAGGCGCACCAAACAGACTGGCGAAGGGGTTCGCAGGAGGGGGAGAGGGGGCTCCTGTTGGCTGCCCTGTACCGGTGGATCCCGACGTCTGTGAGGTGGGGTTTTGTTGCGGCGTCGTGTCCGTCTCTCCTGGCATGGCCATAGCCGAAGCATTACCACCTTCCATCCCACGAGACATCTGCAACTGCAGGCGCATCATTTCTGGATTGAATAGTAATCTACGCATCTCGGGGTTCCGTAGCATATTTGCTAACATGGGGTTGCCTCGAATCTAGGCACAAGGTCAGCAGTTGGGCCACAGCGTGGTCTGGTGAGGCGCACCATCGGATTCTGTGACAACATTTCGATGACTTGTGGATTATCCATAGCTTCGTTCATCTGCGACAGGAAGTTGGGGTCTTGCATCATCTCGAGCATCTGTTCTCGGCCGGGGGGCGGACCCATCTGGGTTCTAGTCAGTATGATTCGCAGTACCCAAGAGTAACAGGAGCTTACGCCACCGTCAGGTCCGAACATATCTGCACCTGGGAGACCATGGAACCCTGCGTAACGCGCACCAGTCAGGCCTGCAAGTGGATTGTTTCCAGTGCCCGCGGCCATATTCGTCGGAATTTGGGGAATGGGCGCTGCCCCTCCAGTTGTCCCGCTCGCAGTCCCCTGGTTCGCAGGCTGACTGCTCGCGGCACCTTTCACCAGATGTACAGTGTGCCCGTCCTTGATCTTGACGCCTGCTAGAGTGTCTGGGTCCTTCAACACGCGCCCCGAGTAGATAAGGCGCTGGCGTTCGGGAGGCACATCGGCCATGTCTGGAGACGCGAGTTTCGCTTTGAGGTCGGCTACAGTGGCGCTGGCAGCGATGGTGACAGCGAGCTTCTTGTCGTTTGCGGCCTTGACGTTGAACGTGATGTGGGCCTCGTCGGCAGACGTTGAGGCATCGTCGGCCATGATGGCGGTGGGGCAAGGCGGAGGACGACTGCTATGCGAGGAAGAATGAAGGGGTTGAGTTCTGAGACCTGAGGAGGTATGGGAGGTGCAGAGTATATTTACGGCGGGTTGTGGGCGGATGCAGGGCCTGTTTGCTGCTGGATGTCGGGAGATGGTGTAGGAAGGTCACAGAAACACCAGAAGGTGACCGCGACCCGTGCGCGCCCAGATCGGGCATTGTCGTCACTTCCCGCGCGATGCGCCACACTGCGGCTGTGGTGGCTGTGCGCGCGGGGTTGACTAAGCGGGAGTGGGGAAACCTTGATGCAGAGATACCTCGGATCTAGGAACGCTTGGGAGCATCTTTAACCACGATTCGTGCCGCCATGCATTTCATGTCCACTTTTGTGCTTCTCGGACTCGCTGTCGACCCCGGCTGAGCTTCCTCACACTTTCTCTCTGACTTTTGTACCTTTTTACTGTACCAAGTCAAACATTCATCAGTCGATTGCAATATCTAGAGGTATTCGTCCACAATGAAGGCTATACAGATCACCGAATACGTCAAAGTAGGACTCATCCCCGCAGCCATTACCTCGTCAGTTAACCCTCTCCTAGGGACCGGAGGACCTCAAAGTCGTCGAGCTTCCCACGCCGACGCCGAAGCCGAACGAGTATCTGATTGCTATCCACGCTTCTGCGACAAACTTCTTCGATCTCCTCCAAATCCGGGGCAAGTACCAGCACCAGCCCCCCTTGCCCTGGGTTGCCGGATCTGAGTTCTCTGGCGTGGTTCTTAAGGCTCCTACGTCTCTGCCCGGTGGCCAAACCCCCAAGTACAAGCCTGGAGACCGCGTCTTCGGAGCCAGCCAGGGCGGCTATGCAACCCACATCGTATGCACCGAGGAGAGGCTGAGGCTGATGCCCAAGGGCTGGAGCTTCTTTGACGCAGCTGGTCTTTTCGTCACTGGACCGACCAGCTACGCAGGCTTAGTCGTGCGCGCTGGCATCAAGAAGGGTAAGGCAACACCTCGAACCGAGCCCTCGACCTCAAACTAACCTTACCAGGCGATTGGGTCCTTATCCATGCGGCCGCAGGTGGTGTTGGCCTCGCTGCTGTCCAGATCGCAAAGGCATATGGCGCCACTGTCATTGCTACCGCCGGCTCTCAGCGCAAAATGGACGTCGCTCGCTCCTTTGGCGCAGACTACGCCATTGACTACCGGAAATCCGACTGGCCCGAGCAGGTCAAGAAGCTCACACCCAAGGGCCGGGGCGTGGACATCGTGTACGACCCCGTCGGCCTCATTGCACAGTCGATGAAGTGCACGGCTTGGAACGGCCGCCTGCTGGTCGTTGGATTTGCGGCAGGCGATATCGAGAAGATGGCAACGAACCGCATTCTCCTGAAGAACGTGAGCGTAGTCGGCATCCACTGGGGCATGTATGCCACCAATGAGCCCGAGATGGTCGACGTCGTCTGGGATGGTATGTTCGAGCTTATGAACTCCGGGAAGTACAGGGGCACTTGCTTTACCGATCAGGAGTACGTTGGCCTTGAGAGCGTGCCTGCTGCGTTGAAGGCGCTCGGTGGACGTGCTAGCTGGGGCAAGGTGGTTGTCAAGGTTCCGCATGAGGGTCAGAGCAAGATATGAGAGTTGATCTTTCTGTTGCCTCTACCTTGTCTTCCCTTCCTTATTACTTCGGTTGAAATTTATGTGTTATTCGAAACTCTCCTCTGTCTGTGTCTACAGTAAGGCGTGGGTCGGTGTCTGAGCACAAACCCTTGATTTAGGACACAGTCTTGTACCTACGTACAGTCTAGCAACACATTTGCGCGCCGTATCTGCGGCACGGCTGTCGATACAAAGTGTTTCCAGTCATAGGGTCCGTTAACTGTGCACGGGTGTGAGCGGCATCGGGACGCGGAGTCAACCGGCTCTCGAGATAGTCGTCCATTGTCCGTGGGCACGAAGGTGTCCACGGTAGGGTATGCGCTGAAGCAAACTAGAAGCTCCTCAATGCGGCTCCATGGATCTCTGTGACGGATCCCATGCATATCCCACATGTGTAGGCGCCTGGGCCAACGTAAGCAAAGCAGCGTTGACCCCACAACGTACCCTAGAGTATGGAGAGTGGGTGCAACCAGCTCCCGGGACTACCGTCAGGGACAATGTCGTGTCCACAATCACCTGGAGCAGTCCAGACCCTGCCGCTCGCTTTCAAGTCACCGATATCGATCCAGACAGGCTTTACCTCTCGTTGAGGTGCGCGGACCCTAGGTAGTGAGAGGCATATATTCGCGGTTTCCTTCGACTCACCGACCCTTCCGACAACCTCACCTTCACCCTTCACCATGCCCCGCTGGTGCTCATATTGGCAGCCTTGAAGGTAGTCTTCGCCTTGACACCAGACCGACATCACCCGCTTCGCCCCATACGTTCGTTCCATTTGCGTCTTCCTCGCACCAAGGAGCCGACACGGACAAGTACCACCGCTATTATTGTTTCCTATCAATATGGAATACCCAGGCCCTAACGGATCGGGAGACGAACTGTCGAGAGTGCCTGGGGTATTTCCTCCTCAGGTCACCTATGCCTCTAGTCGCGGCGTTGCAGCAGCCAGAGGACGTCCACCCATACCACGACCAGACACAAGCACAAACGGAGTGCTCCGCCCTCACCGCCCTCACGAGCAGAGTCTCCCTCACAGAGGATACGCGATAAACCATCGCAAGCGTGGAGCGTCACCGTTGTCGCAACCTTTGGCGCAGAGAGCACGGTTGGGAGCTGGACGATCGTCAGGGCAGGAGCCGAGCACGCTAGCCGCTTTAGGACTGACTCAATTGACATCGCCGCTGGAGCCTTCCCTTGCAGTCGGCAACGTCAACGATGCTTCCTTTCTCACGGCCTTCGATCATGGCCGTGACACATCCACCACCAACAATCCTTTTCTGAGCCATAGCCACCATCTCCCGGCGCCAGAAGAGCAACCACCACCCTTCAACAATGCACCCAGGGATCCACTCCGTCCATACGACGTCGGAGATGGTCTAGTGCTCAGCGCCGACGACATTGCAGCTCTCGACATGCACGCTTCTGACGATCTCCTCCTCCAGATGATGGCTTCTGGGCAGTCTAAAGATGGACCTTATCAGCGAGCCCAGCAACAGTCACAGCCCAATTTGGGCTATTCGGCCTATCCAAACAACGTTCAACACCCAATGTCTCTTACGCAGCCGATGGCCCTACGACAAAATCATGACAACAGCGCCCGGATGAACATGCTTCCCGGACGGTCTATTTACGGTCCGTACCAACGAGCTCAACCACAGCCCCAGCACACTTATGTCGACCCGGCCGTTTGGAACAATGTCCGACCATCAATGCCCCCTAGGCCGCCGGCCGCATTACAACAAAGCCAGGGACCAAGACTGTGTCCACCCTTGTCTCTTCCTCCCACCGTCAAACCATCCTTGCCGATGCAAGACACTGAGCAGGTAATTATAGTCGACTTGACGGGAGAGCCCGACTCTCCCGTTTCCCAATCCTTTCCTTCTTCTGCTACTGCGATGATTGACCCATTTTCGGCTCTGGACGCCGCCTTCAGCAATGCTGGCACCAATCTTACTAATGCTTCTTCACCCCGAAGTGCGGCGCGCACATATATGACGGCCAGCGATCTGCGAGCTTTCCTCCGGTCGCGGCCCACATATGGAGGCAGACCCGAGCCGCGTGTTTGGCAGTCTTCACACTCTGCTCCACAGTTACAATGGTACCTACCAGATCGACAGCTGTCCAAGACATGCCAACAATCGTATAATCCGGGCGATTACGGCCTGAATCGTGTCCAGCCCGCTGGAATGAACGGATATCCTTCAACTAGTCACCCGCCGCATGTACCTGAGCCCTTTGAAAACCCTCGCAATGGCTTTCCTGCGCACTTTTACAATAATGCTGGACCAACGTATCGAACAGAACAGGAAAAAGCAGTTGCGGAGAGTGTCCTTGAGAACTTAGAACTCAGGGACGACGCCCCGCCAGAACAACGGACGCCAACGCCCGCAGCCATGGCGTCCCAGTTGATGGAGCACCAAAAGATTGCCTTGAAGTGGCTCATTGAACAGGAAGAGGAATGGAAGGGTGGCATCGTAGCTGACGAGATGGGCTTAGGCAAGACTGTTGAAGCCATTTCCCTCATCATCTCCAGACCAGCCCAAGATCAGATCCAGAAGACAACCCTCGTGGTCGCCCCTGTTTCACTGATGTGGCAGTGGGAGAAAGAGATCGCTCGTCACATTCGTCCCGAGCATCGGCTCAAAGTCTTGGTTTACCATAACAAGGAGGTCAGAAAGACCAGCTACGACGAACTGCGTACCTACGATGTCATCGTGACCACATACGGCACTCTCGCTTCCGAATACAAGAAGAAAATCGACGCCACCGGCCGTTTTGCAAATGCAAAACAGGCACTCTTAGGGCCGAACAGCAAGTGGTATCGCGTTATCCTCGACGAAGCGCATAATATCAAGAACAAGGATACGGTGTCATCAAAAGCCGCTGCAGATCTCGTTACGAAGTACCGCTGGTGTATGACTGGTACCCCTATGATGAACTCCCTCCTTGAGCTCTTTGGGCTCGTTCGCTTCATGCGTATAAACTTGTCTACATGGCTACCCTGCAGTGACTTCAATACGTTCAAAGTGGGAATCCAAAGAGCCATGTAAGTTTTCGAAGGTCAGCATAGTTGATTCAGGGCTAAGTATACCGCAGCACGAGACCGGAGGATATGCAACGCCTGCAAGTCTTGCTCAAGAAAATCATGCTGCGACGACTGAAGACCACCATTATTGATGGCAAACAGCTATGCGATATTCCGCCAAAAGAGATCAAGACCCACCCCATCATTCTGACCGAGGAAGAACGAGAGACATATGACAATTTCGAGGATAAGATGCGACACCAAGTCAGTAAAGACATGAACAACATGGCTCTCTTCTCCAAATTGCTGCGAATGGCTCAGATCTGTGACCATAAATTTCTCATTATGGATCTTGCCCAGCAAGCGGCTACGGACTCTATCGAGGACAAGGAACTGACAGCGCGCGCTCGGAATCTGGAGCCTGCTGTTGTGAGCAGACTCAAAGGCGTTTTTCAGACCATGCCGGAGTGCTTTTATTGCTCAGATGTCCCGGTGAACCCCACGATCTTTGTTCCCTGCGGCCATTTCTGCTGTGGTGATTGCTTTCTGAAGGGTACCGACTCCGAGCAGGCTGTAAAGCTCGACTGCTACGACCCCCAGTGTCGCGCTAAGATTGATGCGAAACATATTACTGACTATAAGCATTTCTGCTGGGCCCATTGCCCAGAGGAATGGCAGGACGTGAACCCTGAAGGCACGCCTGAGCAGCCTCTCGCTGAGGATTCAGACTCTGATGATGATGAGTCTGATCGAGATGATGTAAAGAAAGAAGAGGACGTCGACGAGCATAGGAACCTGGCGGGCTTCGTGGTTGCTGACGACGTAGACGATGACGACGAAGCCCAAGGGGGCTCAACGACAACGACAACACGAGTCACCACGCCAGCAGACCCCAGCACCGCACCCCCCGCCAGGCCCACTATGAATGGAACCGCTTTGAATGGAGCCACGAGGAAGCCCAAACGGCGCAAACTCACCCTCGCCGAACTGAAAAAGGAATCCCTAAAAAACCGCGCCGCGAAAGAGCGCTACATCCGCAAACTGCGCAAAATCTACAAGCCCTCCTCCAAAATCAACACCATCATCGACATCCTCTCGGTTATCCGCTCCAAAGACCACAAAGAAAAAACCCTCATTTTCTCCCAATGGACCTCGATGCTCGACCTCCTTGAGATCCCCCTCCAAGACGGCGGCTACAAATTCCAGCGCTACGACGGCTCCATGAAACCCGAAGCTCGCGCGCTCGTAGTCGCCAACTTCACCGACGACGACACACAGACGATTCTCCTGATCTCGTTGAAGGCGGGAAATGCGGGACTGAATCTGAATATGGCCAGCCAGGTCATCCTGGTTGATCCGTTCTGGAACCCGTACATTGAGGATCAGGCGGTTGATCGGGCGCACCGCATGCCGCAGAAGAGGGTAGTTCAGGTGCATCGGTTGCTCACTGAGGACAGTATTGAAGATCGGATTGTGAGCCTGCAGGAGGAAAAGAGGGAGATGATTGGGCAGGCGCTGGGCGAGGGCGGCAGCCAGGGAGGTGGCTTGACGAGGAGGGATATCATGAGGTTGTTTGGGTTCAAGAGGTAAGGGTCGGGATAACGATTCGCGTTTCAGAGGACTGCAGATGGCTCTGGGTGCAGTATTCCGACTGTTTCGCATAGTTTGTGTTTTACTTACTTTCTCGTTCTGTTTTTACGCATGTTTCGATTACCTCGCAATGGGTGCGAGCGAGGGGTGGCTTTATCGGTTTCTTCTTGTCATTTTCGGCTCCCTTTCGGGAGACCTTCGGCGGACTGGTGTCAAGGAGTCAAAGGCGTCACTGGCGGTGTTCCAGAGCCACTTCGATCGTCCAGGTCAGCATATGGGTAGGCCTTCTGCTTCAGCATACACGTACTGGGAGTTTTTAACCGGGCAGGAGTCCGGTGATATCTACGCTATAGTGTATGTTCTCATCCGCATGCCTAGATAATCAAGCAGGTACAGGAGTCTGGGAAAACCTTGTAGTCAATAAAGCTGGTTAGCGGTATTCGATGCGCCGCTGAAACACCCTTCGGCATTGTCATATTGTCCGAGCATTGTGTACCACATAGGTAGGTAGGTAAGCCTCGGCCGAGGACAGAGCTGCAGATTGTGAAGAGGTACATTTTGAGGAAAGAGCGGCCCTTGATTACTGATACACGGACCGACCGAGGAAGGCACAACCACCCAACTCTCCCACATCACATTCAACACCTCCCCACCTTCAGCTTCTATACGGCTTTACCACTTCTCTCCACAGCTTCATACTTCGTGGCGTGGAGATTCCTCTACAGAGCCCGTACACAAGTATGTCTGGCGACTAAACGGATATCGTCACCCATTCAGCCGAAGAACAACAAAGCATAGGAGAGTCAGGCAGCAACAGACGCTGCACGCGCCCCACTCTCTCGAACGCACACATTCGAGTCGAGCGAAGACATGGACGAGGTACCGTCTCGCGACATGATACGTCTCTCAATTCTTCTACACGATTAATCAATGGATTCACAGGTTCACAGATTCACAGGATCACTACGCGGCCAACAGTGCAAAAGGACAAATGTAGAAAAGCTTCCTCATTAGGGTCTAACAACACGAATCGTTGAAGCGTACATCGACGGAGTACACATAACCGAGGCCAAGGCGTTACAACGCGCTAAAACAACGGTGCGTACCCCGCATGCATATGCAAAACATTTTATAGAGTGTACCTGAAACCAGTGGAAGCATCGCCCTATCAATATGTCAGTACATTCGCATTTCCGGTTCTCCACAGATATACTCACATCGTTCTCAAGCTCGATCTCACCACGGTCGGCCTTCTTGTTCGCCTGCCAGAAAGCAAAGTCCGTGACAGCCACGATGATCAGGGTCAAGCAAGAGCAGGCAATGCAGGCATACAAGCCGGGGTAGTAGTTGGGGGCATCCTGGGACCGGAAGACCATGCTGCCCGCAATACCACCGATACCACCGAAACCAACGAGAGTGGCGCTGCAGAAGGCACGCTTCCATTGACCACGGATGTTGTTGGCCTGGTACGACATGGCAGCGGGAATGTTGGAGTTGGCGCCAGCGGTGACCAGGAAGACACCAAAGTAGCGAACGGCGGCGGACTTGCCCCAACCCATGATGGGAAGACCGATCAGGCAAAGAAGCATGTTGAAGGCGATGATAGGTCCGCGAACCCTGTACTTGTCACCGAGGTATCCCATGGTGTACATGACGATGGCGGCAAAGGCATATGGAGGGGCAACAAGACACTGAGCGGCCGCGACTCCGAAGCCCATGTTGACAGTCAGGATGATAGGTAAGAAGTAGGCCAGAGCATAGGAAACGGTGGTGGTGTTGAAGAAGATCTAACATGGTCAGCCGAAACCACTCGGACCTTTGCACGGAAACTCACCATAGCGTAGGCCCAAATCTTGGGATCCTTGGCGGAACCCAAGAACTTCCCCAGGCTGAAAGGCTCAACCTTGGCGTCACCACGATCATGGTTGACGCGGTCGATGATGAACTTGACTTCGCGCTCGTTGAGGAACTTCCAGGATTTGTGGGCCTGGTCGGGGAAGTCGACAAGCATCCAGTAGCCCACAAGACCGAGGAACATGGTCAGAGCTCCTTCAATGATGAAGATCCACCTCCAGCCGGTAAGACCTTCGCGACCATTCAGTTGCATGAGCTAATTATCTGTGAGCTTGATTCTGCGTTGGATCATGGAAACACTTACACCGTAGGCGAGAATACCAGCACAGGCCGATGCAAGACTGCCCAAGATATAGAACACGGAGTACCGCTTGCCGACATCGTAGCGGGTATACCATGTGGAAAGGAGGTAGACACAGCTGGGGAAGAAACCGGCTTCCAAGAGACCGAGCACAACACGGAGCGCAGCAAGTCCTTGCCAGTTATCGGCGAAACCCATACCAATCATGACGGCACCCCAAGCGACGACAATGAAGGACAAGAAGTTGCGAGGACCAAGTTTGCGAACGATGGCGGTGGCAGGGGGCTGGAAGACGGTGTATGTGGTGAAGAAGACCAAGGTGACAATGGAGTATCTGGAGATGCTGCTACCGTTGTGCAGAACATTGAGATTCAGTTCTGCTGTCATGCTGATTCATCGTTAGTATATCACTCGGACGTTCTCGATATCGAAGCATACCCAGCGATGGCGGCAGCGGACAGATTGGTACGATCCATCAAACTGATGCAGTACAAGACACCAACAGTGACGACGAGACGACGATCGATGCGGTGGATGATCTTCTTCTGCTCCTGGGGGGTGAAGTCGGTCTCGAAGCCCTCGGACGACAACTTCGTGGGCGTTTGTCCGACATCGTCGGTGTGCATATCAGCGGGATACTTCTCGACGTCCTGGTGCGCCATGGTGGAAAGGCGTTGCGGTGGGAGAACTGGAAACGAAAAAGTTGAAGTTCAGCACCGAGCCAAAGACTGGACGTCCGTCCGCATTATTATACCTCCAGGGTGCCCACTCCTGGTCCCACAGACAAGCAGCCACTTGCATGGACGGCTTACCGATGGGAAAGGACGGAAGCTGGGGTCAGGGCGGGGATTGGGTCCGCTGTCTGTCCGTGGCAGCGTGGGAAGACAAAGGAGCGAGTGTGGAGCCTGGGGTATGACTTGGGGTAGGGCCTTGGCATACCCCAGACCCGCTGGTGATTGGGTCGCCTGAGGCAGATCGTCTGAGATTTGGACCGCGGTGAATGTCCCGATGGCAACAACAGACGCCCGCTGGGAGATTTCAGACCTTGGGCGTGTTGTGGGCGTTCTCTGGGCCCGGGCTGAAGCAACTGTCATGGCCATTCGCTCCGTCCGCGAGCGGCCGCCATCTTGCATGCGCCTCGTCCGCTCGGGGCATGCCCTCATGCGGACACGACGCCGCCGC
The DNA here is from genome assembly GCA_010093795.1 of Sporormia fimetaria CBS 119925. Lineage (NCBI taxonomy): Eukaryota > Fungi > Ascomycota > Dothideomycetes > Pleosporales > Sporormiaceae > Sporormia > Sporormia fimetaria. The sequence goes on from MU006562.1 coordinate 1,050,405, forward strand.
TAGCCCCATGACGGCGCACTTCCGCAGTGGCGCCCTCCCGGCCAAGCCAAAGTACCGTTGCCCGCGCCCGATGCACAGCTCACATCACCGTTCTCGCAACCGCCGCCGTGCCTCCGTCATGTCGAAGACCGCAATCGGGACGCCTGCCTCGGCTTCTTTCATGCACGAAAGACCAACTTGCAAATCCATCGGGTAGGCAACACTCGTTCCTGTTGCGCTCCAGAGCATCCTGGAGGGTCAGCACCAGCCTGGGCGTTCACTTGTCACCGCCTCGGCGGTGCCGCAGATGACCGTTATTTCGGGACCGCGTACAACAAACATTTCTGATGCACAACAAAGGATAGCCCACGTTTGCTGTGCATCCATACAGTGTGTGCTACCATCTATTAGCCCAACCACCAACCCCTCTTTTGAGCCATACGGTATACCGTCACTATTGACAGCAAGCCCCACTGCATGAGCTCGCGTGGACGTGTTCGTGAGGATTCATGAGTCTCATCCTGGCGTCTGTTTCCCCGATGTTGCTCCGCATTCACCATTTTGGAGTCCCCGTACCCCATGGGGACTCCACTCGCTCCTCTATCCCCAGCCTGGAGTCGTGGTCTGTGCGTGCCACCATGTTCAGTGTTCCACATTTGTCGGCGGCATGATTCGCCATCTGGCGAGGCTCTTGCTGGCTTCATTGCGCCAAGCCGTCCAATTCCCACAATTGAGAAAAATCTCTCCACAATCCAGGCCATCAGCGTGATCCGGTGTATGAGCACTGATGTTAATCCGTCTCGGCGGTATGGGATGCATGACGATTGCCTGGAAGTCTCGTTGGGTAGCGCAGCTTATGGTGTTGAGTTCTGACTGTTTTTCATCACCAATCAAAACCGCGATAGCAATTGTAAGACCGAGGCATGCCGCAGCCCTAGCGCCACGATCTGTCTTTGCGGTCGAGCTCCCGCAATCTGGCGAGGGTTGCCAATCAGCGTTCCGGTTCCGGTTGCAAGGCCGAGGCAATAGGGTCTCCCACGAAGTTTAATCGGACCTCACTCTTCAACCACAGTATGAAGGGTACCAAATCCGTAACAACATCGCAATTTGACCGCCAATGGCGCTGCGCATCTGCGTTCTGCGGACCGAGGAACATGCCATATTTATTGCCCAACATATCGTTTACACGAGCAGCTAGGATCCGAATCCTCCTGTTTTACAATTAAAATGTCCGCTGCACGTATACACGCAACAATGTCCGAGGTGAGCAAGACATCCGCGTCTACGAGAATAGAAGTCGTGGAAAGTACCTAGGTACGAGGTACCTTTGCTGCAAGACATTTCAGATAACCGACGAAGATGCGGGGTGAGCAAGACGTGTGGAGTTGGAGATGGAGATCAGCGGGTTCCCCTTGTCTCGATGCGAATTTCTCCAGATTTTTTCTGGTCTCCAGTGTATCCACATAGGAGGAGGTGCTAAAGATGTGGAGTTCATTGGAACCAAGGGTACAAGAACGTCACGCACCCCAATTGCCTTGGAATGGATGCGTTCTGGGACGATCACAGCTTCGAGCAGTACCTTGGAAGGGCCGACAAGAGTGCACCCGTTTGTTCTATCTGAACATTGATATATCACATTTTGCAAGTAGATCTCACGATAGTGGTGTCTGCTGTGCTACTGATGTTCTAGGCTTACCCAAACCGGCATTCCGTCTCGGGCCGACTTGGGTCCGACGTCGGAATGGCAAGAACGCGAGATACGAACTCACGTGGCGACGTGTAGGCATTTCCAAGCACGATTTTCAAGGTTGCTACCTGCTCTGCTCTCACCCAACCTCATCATCAAACATCGTCACAAAGTAAAACAATGGCGAGGACACGTTCAGCGGCCACTGCGTTGAGGGAACAAAGCCCCGCAACAGCCCCGCAAGCATCCGCGGATAGCCTGAGTGATGTAGCGCAATCTCCAGGAACAACATCGTTCAAGCAGTCACTTTCAAGGTTTCAATACACAACAGCTTCCAGATCCAGCTCGAAGGAGAATGTCGACCAAAAGGAGAAACCTTCATCTACCCCGGCATCCCTCAAGCGAAAACGCACAACCACCACGACTATAGCGTCCACATCCGCCTCCGCAGCCTCATCACCAGCAAAAAAGAAACGACCTTCCAGCAAATACGCGGACCCTTCCAAATACGCGCATCTGAAACCTCTCGTCGACATCCTAGAACCAAACCTCATATGCGTCTTCGTTGGCACGAATCCCGGAGTTCAGACTGCCACGGCTGGCCACGCCTACGCACACCCTTCCAACCATTTCTGGAAACTACTGCACAGCTCCGGGCTTACTGACCGCCGGCTGAAGCCCGAGGAAGACAGAAGTCTACCTGCATTGTATTGTATGGGTAACACGAACATTGTCTCACGCCCCTCTAAAGACGCTGCCGAGCTGTCGAAAGAGGAAATGGCGGCTGGGACCGCGGACCTGGAAGCTAAGTTCTTCAAGTATAAGCCCGAAGCTGTGTGTATTGTAGGTAAGGGGATCTGGGAAGCGATCTGGAGGTATAGGCACGGGAAGAACCCAAAACGTGAGGAGTTTAGGTATGGGTGGCAGGATGAGAGTGAGAATATGGGGAAGAGTGGCGAGGAGGTTGTGGATGCAGAGGGAAATGTGTGGAAGGGTGCGCGTGTCTATGTTACGACGAGTACGAGTGGGCTTGCGGCGAGTCTGAAGCCGGCGGAGAAGGAAGAGATTTGGAGGCCGTTCGGAGAGTGGGTGAGGAAGAGGAGGGAAGAGAGAGGATTCATGCCGAGACCTGTTGCGTCTGATGCAGCTGACGGTTGAAAGGACTGATCCGATGAGAGCGTTCGGCATGGCACCCACTTCCCATCATGCGCCTACGAGGTCAACTCCAAATCTAGACCCTGTCTTTCCATCCACGGTAGACGAGGTGTAGCCCGCTGCTATCTACTCTCAGTGCTGGTCTCCGCTGCTTCTGCTCCCTCTTCACTACTCGCCGCAGCAACATGTCGTCTATTTTCCTCAACCTTGGGTTGCTCTTTTGAGTCACCCATGGCTTCTTGTTGCTTCTCAGGCCAACGAAGACAACGGAGACATGAGTCTGTCAAGGATGGCGGAGTCGTCTTCTTCCATCGCGATATCCTTGTCTCATGCGGCCTCGCGTTCTACTACAAAGGTAGCAACTGGCTCCTGTCCCCTCCAGCATTTCTCGGCATCAAATGAGGCATCGGTCTTCGGGCAACGGGCTTTGATCCGGGTCCCTCTTTGCAGTTAGCAGCGATTCGATTCGAACAGCATTCTGTCAAGTTCATACCTGGAATCTATGTAGTTGAACCGGAGCATACTGGAACCATCAACAGGTCATCACATCATCCGACGAAAATTGGCAGGCCAAGGCTCTCAAGGATCTTGAAGATGTCCTCTTGGCACTTGCTATGAATTCCACACGTTTCGTTTCCTAGGTCCAGAGGGTGTACTTACTCTTGCACAAAGTCGCACAAATGATCACCGAAAAGCGAAACGATACAACGGAAAGTTACGAAACTCAAACACCTTTTCAAATCCCACCTACCGATATCCTGTGTTAGCCACATATCGTGGCGGACCCCCGTGGGCTTCGTCTGGTTAAAGTTGCGCCATAACCATGGATCCCCTATGTCACTAGCCTTCCTTGGCGTCGGGATCGGCACGCTCCTGTTGTTTAGACAGCGATGAATTCACTCCTCTCCAGACGGAGGTTGACGTTGTGCAGTTCAACCCTCTCATTGTTGACATTGAGGAGCCAACGAGCAGATGTTTCAAGCACAAACCCTTACACACCAAATTGTCAAGAAGCAGATGTCTACGGGTGCAAACATCCGACCCTTACGCTCAGACTCCCTGAGGGTCCATACCAAGCTTTGGATTACGCGTACTCGTCTGCACCTATACGCTATCTGGGTTAGCCGCCGCTTTGGTATGCGCTTGGGCTCGACCACACTGCCTCATCTAACAGACACTCTCTGCTGCAAGACTTTCACAGAGTCTGGCGGTTTCTGGAAAGCAGCGCAATACCATAGTAGGAAGCAGTCGATGAGATCCCGACACGTGTGAATCTGATCTCAGATGGACGCTCATCCAACGCAGTGTTGTACAGCATAGCTTAACAACCAACACTCTCTACAACAGTACAGCGCAGTATTGGACGCGCGTCACCCGGGTGCTTGTGGGCCCCTCGACGGGCGCCACATAGGCGGGCGCCATTTGAAGGGAGACCCTGAGGACCCCTCCAATAATACCGACGTGACGTGAGGCACTGTTTGCTCGGCTTTTGCGTCACTGTGTCACTAGCCACTACTGAGACCACCGTCCATCATCATCATCATCAACATCAACTTTTCAACACCCATTACTGCTTCGACAGCTCAGAAATTGGAAATAATGTCACAATACCCGCCTCAGTCTTACGGCCCTCCGCCTCCTAATCAGGGTTACTACGGGCCTCCGCCACCAAACCAGCAATACGGGGGTTATCCCCCGCCGCAGCAACAGGTATGGCAATCGTGAATCTCTCGTAAGGTGTGAGAAGAGGGGTTGATTAGGTGGTGTAGATGTATTACGCTCCTGGACCGCCTCCGCCGCCGCCTCAGGAGAAGAAAGAGAGGGGTTGTTTGGCTGCTTGGTGAGTTTTACCGAAACGGGAGTTGGGTTAGAGGGAGAAGAGAGAGGCTGATGAGCGCAGTTTGGCGACGTTGTGCTGTTGTTGGCTGTGCGGTGAGACGTGTGATTGTTGTCTGGACTGTTGTTTCTAGGGCCGAGAGAAGTCAGAGGCAGAGTGATATGCAGAAAACGGAATATTAACCTCTTTATAGCGAGCGACATCCGCACGTGATGTAGGAAGCCGATCAGTGTTCCGAGGGCAGAGAAGAACAACGAACGCAACAAAGAACTGTTTCAGCTCAGAAAAGAGTTACGAAAGTAATGAAGAAAAGACGCTTATCAGCCCCGTTTAATCACTGTCATACGCCTCCTCCAATTCCTCCTGGTACTCCTCCTGCGCTTCCTCATATTCCCGCCTTGCTTCCTCCATTTCCTCGCGCTTCTCCTCCAAATCCTCCTCGTCGCTCGACGAAAGCGACGACGCGTCTGAATCGGGCTCGGGCACGGGCGCAGGCTCAGCATACACGGGCGCAGCGGCCACGGGGGCGGCGGCCATGGGCGCGGCGGCAACAGGAGCGGCTGCGTACATGGGAGCGCTGGCATGGCCGTCATCCGAGTCGGAGTCGTGGGCTGTGGGAGGGTTGTTAGTAGGATATCAGGAAAAGGGGAGAAGGAAAAGGGGGAGATGCATACCGATAGCCGCACCCACCAATCCGCCAGCAACGAGACCGCCAGCACCAGCTGCTACAAGCATGCCGGTAGAGTGGCCGTCCTTGTCCTTCTTATCCTTCTTCTCCTTCTTCTCTTTGTCGTGCGAGTCGTGGCCGTAATGCGAGTCGCCGTGGCCATAGTGCGCGTCTCCGTGACCACCGCCATGACCGTACTGGCCGGGATACCCACCGTGCTGGCCTGGGTAGCCGCCATGCTGTCCCGGATAGCCACCATGTTGACCCGGATACCCGTGTCCATCATGCCCAGAATGCCCATGCGTGTCTCCGAATAGCGCACGCTCGCCCTGCTGTGTGCCATAGGGCCCCGGAGGCGGAGGAGCATACGGGCCCTGGGGAGCGGGTGAGTGGGCGGGAGGATCCCATTGCGTGCGGCCTGTGGCTTGCTCGACGTAGTACCAGCGTTGGCTGGCTTGGTCGAACTGAGCGTGCCAGCCTGGGGGCATGGGTGGGGGTGCACCGTAGGGTGCGGGTGGACCTTGAGGGGCGGGTTGGTGGTAGCTTGGGGCGGGGGAGCCGTAGGGCTGTTGGTGCTGCGGTTGATAACCGCCTTGGGGTTGGTAGTGCGAGTTGTTGTAGTCGGAGACGGAGCGGTCGCCGTGGGGGGCGTCGTGAGAGGTGGAGTGGTCTGGAGGGTTTTGTTAGGGAAAAGAAGGTGAATTGGGGGGGTGAGGGATGGGTTGGGGACGGGCGGTAGCTGGTAGTTAGTTCGTAGTTGGAGTGAGGAGTGAGGAGACGAGGAGACGAGGAGATGAGAGTGGCTGCATTGAAAGAGTTGTATGGAGTTGTATCGCGTTGCGAAGAGAGGAGGGGAGTTGGATATGGGCAGGAGGGGTAACCAAAGGGCTCGACTGACCATCATGCTTCTTCTCTTCCTTGTCCTTCTTCTCCTCCTTCTTGTCATCATCGTCCATGAGCTCCTTCATCTTCTTCTTGAGAAAGTCCATAGTGGGCAGCGTGGCAAGGGATACCTTGGGAGAGAAAGAGGGGCAGAGGTGGAAGACAGAAAGACAAGGACAGGGCACAGAGGAGTATTTATATGGCGGGCAGTCCCGCACTCAGGGTCCACGAGGGGTTTATCAAACGACACTTGCATAAGTGACTGTCCACGGCGCCCCTTGACTAGGGATAACGGTTCGGGGCATCGATGCCCGTCTTCGTCAATCAAAGTGCATGCAGTTAGTGATGTTGGGCACAACGGGTGCCCGAAGCACCGCCAGACAGGAGGTTGCAGAAAAAGTGGGGGGTTTCGGAGGGTTGAATGGCTGACGAGTGTTCGAAGAGAAGAGGGAGAGCATGTGGGACGGCTTGGCGCATGGAGTCGATGAGGGTCCTCGCTATCCGGGTTTTGACGAACAGTGTCTGGTATTGTAAGGTTCCTTGGCTGTGTCTAAGTAATGTCGGTGACTAAGGCACGCATTCTCGTCCGCGCTGTACATAGGGTAGTATTGCATCTGTCTGGCGTTCCAAGGGCGCTGGACAAGACTGGCAGTGCATATTGACTGGTCAGGAGAGGGTGGTGAGGTGTGGGAGTGAGTTGTGCGCGGTGAAGGTGGCTGAGTCGTGCTGTGTGTGGCTAGCACTGTGGCTGGACGCCAGACTTTAGCCTTTCCAAATTAGTGAGACACGTGCCCACTGAATCGTCCGAAGTCGTGAAAGCAACCCTCGAGATCGCCGTGACGTCGCGAGCAGCTCGAGCTGATGTCTTCGATCAGTGACCGACCCAGAGCACGGCAATTTGTCTCACGGTGTCTCAACTTTGCCTCTTCGACTGGCAGCAGAGGCTGCGATGCGTCGGTGGTGTGAAAAGGCCTGCGCAGCGTCTCCGCGTAGCTTCATATGATCCCTGGGGACTTAGGAGATGAGAGATCGCCCATCGAAACTGGGCAGCTCGGCCTGCCATTCCGCGCAGTGCTGTGACACAATCGCATCTCTCCCCCAACTGTTCCCATTATTGTTACTATCGCATGCCTCTTGTTCTCTCTGCGCTGTGCCTGTCTTCCGTCCTCATGGCTTGCCCCCTCTGATGTCGCTCCTCCACGGCCGTCCTCAAGCGGTTAGTGACATCGGCTCCTCGTCTAGTGCCGTGCCGCGTCGAACCTGCGCATCCACGTCTACGTCTCCTCCTCCTCCTCCTCTAAAGACGACCCTGCCTCATCGTCAACCGACGACGGCAGCACGCAGCCGACGGACACATTCGACCGAACGCGAAGATTCGGTCTTCCCCCACTCAATATCGCGCACGACCCGCCGCGTGCACCGACGTGACTCCACTGAATCCAAAGCCGTGCACCTCACCCACGGCTCTCCACCTCGACCTCCCTCCCCTCTATGCAACCGCCCGTCTCCATTTTTACAGGAACTTCTGCGCCCTCCCAACCTCAGCCTCAGACGCCCGAGCAGTGCTACCGTCTGAGCACCGACCCAGTCCGCGACTCTCCCACGAAGGAACCCGGGGCCCCCAAGCCACCCACCCCGCTTGAGCAACCGCGACGTCTGCAATCGTCTACCCACTCGCAAATTGCGTCCTCTCCCATTCAGCCATCATGTCCCCGGTCCGGTCCCAGTGATCAGGCCGCGCCCCTCCCGACCTCGGAGCCCACGGTCAAGACGACCACTCAATCGACCGCCCTCAAGACACCTCCTGCGGTCGGGGGCAAGAAGCGGCCCCGCAGAGTCGACGAGAGCGACGCCCTCGCAAGTGAAACCTCGAAAGCGTCCTGGAGCGAGCCACTACACAAGCGCCGTCGCCTCCCGACACGCTCGAGGCACACCCTTGACCACTTCTACTTCCCCCATACCCTTGTCACCAACGGCCAGCCTCCTTCGCCGCTTTTCTTCTCCAACTCGATCAAGCGGCCGCATCTACCCGCCCGCTTCTCGAGCTCGGAGGCCGCTGCAAGGATGCTCAGCAAGACGCGAGGGGAAGAGACCGCCATCAAGACCGTCACTCTCCCCCGCGGCTCCTATAGTGGCATCAGTCCCCCTGGTGCGACCAGCGTGCCGAGTACGAGGAGTTCCGATAGGTCTAGTTTGCCACGAACATCGTCTCCAGACGCCCGAGAGAAGCATGACGCTTTCCGCCTGCTTGGTTCTGTTGGCATCGTCGAACTACTTGAGAACGATACGCGACCCACCTTCGTTATAGACATCGCTGAGGCATCCAACTACACACCGGGGTCGAACAATGTCCATATTCTGTTTGCAAACAGCGCTTTGCGCTTCAGCTCGACTTTATGGGAGCTGATCGCTGGGCCAATCAGCAATGTCCAGGACGAAGAGCGGGCGCATGCTGCAGAGCAGTTCAAAGGCTGGATGTTAACACCTTTCGTTCAAGGCTCGCTGCAGGAGGGCAATCCGTCTTCGATTGAGCATGGCGGCATAGTATGGTCTGCTTACACACTGCGGCGCCGACTACGAGTCATTTCTGGAGCTGTGCCGCCGAACACGCCAGCTGTGGTCCCTTCTACTCGCCAAACTTTGTTCCCCATTCCGTCTGCGTCTTCGGGCCATATCACTGCCAATGGGGCTGAGAAACACACCGGGCAACACTCCGAAGCAATGGACTACTTTGGGGATTCCGTCGCTACTACCACCGAGGAATGTGCTGACGACAAACCAACTCCTGACGGAACCATATCAGAGGTGGTGCAGCCCGGTTCGCTTGATACTACGACAACCGATACCATCGGGATTACGCTGAAACCTAATAAAATCGACCTCACGACACCACACTCGATCCTCCCACACAACGACGATGATATTGGCTTCTTTGACTGGACGAGGCTGCCTTTGTCGCCTTCCTTGCCCCGACACATTCAATTCGCACGCTCCGTTGACTGGGCGAGCACATCCCTTGGCCCCATTGAGTTTTGGTCAAATGACTTGAGGGCTATGTGCAACCTAATAATGTAGGGCGTTCCAAGGTTTTACTTCTGGTGTAAGTTTCTTTGGCTAACGTGACTAGGGCAAGCCCACATCCCGCAGCTATGTACTGGGGCGAGGAGCTTGTGGCCATCTACAACGAGGCATATATCGGTACGGCCTCATTTCGTTCTTTGGATCCCCTCCCTGACAACTGTAGGACTCGCTGGCCAGAAGCACCCCCAACTCATGGGCCAGAGCTACAAAGACGCATGGGCTGAGATTTGGGACGACGTGAAGGACGTCTTCAACAATGCGCGTTTGACTGGCCAGGCTACCATGAAGGTTTGTGCAGGTTGGTTGAGTACAGTACGGCCCCATACTGACTGGCTGTGTAGGACGACGATTGCTTGTTTATGAAACGGCACGGCTTCATGGAAGAGACATATTTCTCATGGTCCATCATCCCCATAGTTGGAGGAGATGGCACTGTTGCTGGGCTTTACAACCCTGCCTTCGAAAAGACAAGACGGAAGATCGCCGAGCGACGCATGCTCACGCTGCGAGAAGTCGGTGAACGTACGGCTACAGCCAGAGATGTTAAGAGCTTCTGGGGCCAAGTGCTTGAAGGACTGACCGAAAATGAACGCGACACTCCCTTCGCTTTGATCTACTCGGTCTCCGACGACAACGGCAGCGACTGCTCCTCGTTACACTCAGCCAGCCTCTTCGGCAACAAAACCTGCTACCTAGAAGGCGCTCTGGGCGTGCCATCAGGCCATCCTTGCGCACCAGACCAGATGGACCTCAAGGAGGGGACCGATGGTTTTGCACCTGTTTTCCGCGAAGTCATGAAGACAGACAAGCCGGTGGTCATGAGCATCGGGTCAGGTGACCTGCCACTGGCCATTATGGAAGATCTCGAATGGCGTGGCTTTGGCGATCCCTGCCGCGATGTGGTCGTCTGTCCAATACACCCCACAACCGGAGAGGCTATACTAGGCTTCCTGGTTGTGGGTGTCAACCCAAGGCGGCCCTTTGATGACGACTACAACCTTTTCATCCAGTTGCTGGGCCGGCAACTGGGTACATCTCTTGCCTCCGTCGTCTTGTTCGAGGAAGAAATACGCCGGGGTCAGAAAGCTGCGAAGCTGGCTGCCGAGGACCGTTTCAACCTATCTGAACAGCTTGCTATGCGCACGCAGGAAGCGAGAGACAGCGAGACCCGGTTCACCAGGATGGCCGAGTACTCCGGCGTTGGTCTGTTTATAGCAAACCATGAGGGCTACATCACGTACTGTAACGATTCGTGGTACGAAATCACAAGAGTTCCCAAAGATACGCAGAAGACGTCTCAATGGATGGACTATGTCAAGGACGAAGATAGATGGATCGTTGAAGAGCACTGGAAAGGACTAGTGGAGAACGCGCAATCCATCAACGTGGAGTTCAGATTCAAGACGCCGTGGGAGGATCGGCATGGGAACAAGGGTGACACCTGGGTTCTGTTTTCCGCTTTCCCAGAGACATATCAGGAGGGGGGACTGCGGAGCATATTCGGCAGTCTGACGAACATCAGCTCGCAGAAGTGGGCTGAGGACTTCCAGAAGCGCAAGATGGAGGAGGCCGTGGAGCTCAAGCGGCAGCAAGAGAACTTCATCGACATCACTAGGTTCGTGTCCTTGATCCCTTTGCAGAACATTTGCTGACAACATCTAGCCACGAAATGCGCAATCCGCTCAGTGCCATCCTGCAGTGTGCAGATGAGATCGCAACCATTCTTAGCGACTATCGACCGCCTAAAGCGGCACCGGTGCCCCCCAATGTTGTCGTTGACAGCATCGACGCGGCTCAAACAATTGCGCTGTGTGCTCAGCATCAGAAGCGCATTGTTGACGACGTGTTAACTCTTTCGAAGCTCGACAGCGCCATGCTTATCGTCACGCCGGTCGACTCCCAGCCTCTGCAGGTCGTGCAACGAGCTTTGAAGATGTTTGAGGGCGAAGTCCAATCTGCAGGCATCAAGATGGAATTTGTCGTGGATGACTCCTTCAAGAAACTCAACGTCGATTGGGTCAAGGTCGACCCCTCCCGTGTGCTTCAGGTTCTCATAAACCTCACCACGAATGCGATCAAATTCACAACGAACGAAGAGGAACGCACTATCAGAGTCATCCTTTCGGCGTCCCGTGAGCGACCCTCCGCCAGCCCATCGCCCACCGTAGCCTTCTTCCCCACGAGAGCCAAGGACAACGATCAGACACGGAGTGCCGACTGGGGCGATGGCGAAGTACTATACTTGGAGTTCGCTGTGGAAGATACTGGGCGTGGTCTAACCCCCGAGGAGAAAAAGTTACTGTTCCAGCGCTTCTCGCAGGCCAGTCCCCGCACCCACGTGCAGTACGGAGGATCCGGCCTTGGTTTGTTCATCTCCCGGCAGTTGGCAGAGATCCAGGGCGGTGAGATTGGCGTCTCGTCCGAAGCAGGCAAGGGCAGCACTTTCGCGTTCTACGTCAAGTGCCGGAGAAGCACTAAGCCGCCGGAGCGCCCCGACACCGCGCCTAGTGTCATGGAGCATGGCATGGGTGAACTAAGAGACCGTCGGCAAAGTGTGCGTCGCACAGGGTCTTATGCGCATCCGACGAATCCAGATACTGTGGAGAGTACGGCAGCTGATCGATCACATCTCAAGGTGCTAATCGTCGAGGACAATCTGGGTAAGTGTAGCAAATGCCAACAAGGGGCTTATTACTGACGCGAGAAGTCAACCAAAAAGTGCTCCAGCGCCAACTCCACAACAAGGGCATCACCGCACATGTAGCCAACCACGGCGGCGAGGCTCTAGAAAAGATCAAAGAATCATGGTACTGGAAAGCCAATGCCCCAGATGCGCCGGGCCTAGGCGTCGTGCTCATGGATAAGGAGATGCCGTACGTTTCCCTTATCCTTTCCTTCTCCTTCCCTCTCCTTCACTGATACTGACAATGCCCAGTGTCATGGATGGCCTCCACGCCACAAGCCAGATCCGCGAATGGGAAGAGCAAGGCCTCCTCCGAAGCCACGTCCCCATCATCGCCGTGACCGCAAACGCCCGAAGCGAGCAAGTCTCCACGCTTCGTACCGCTGGCATGGACGACGTCGTGTCGAAACCCTTCCGCATCACGGAGCTGATTCCTAAGATCGAGGCTCTGTCTTCGCAGTTCCCGGACGGTCTTGCGGGGCGGCCACTACCGCCATTGACTTCGAGCACGTCGGCACCGTCGACCTCTTAGAGAGAGGCCAACGGCGAGTCGAGGTTTTCAATATGTGTTGTGTTTTGAAACAGTACAGAGGGGGGTTGCATTCACACCTGGGACTATTCTGCCCGCATGCTACTGTCGTTGTTGTTGGTATTGTTGGCCTTTTTCGCGACTACCCACTCGAAGAGTTATACTACTGAGCAGGGCGTCTGGAGTTTCTTGGTTCGGTCCCGTTTTCAAGCGAGTACACAGTATATGAGATACACATGGGTTGTGAGTATGGGGAATGGGGATTATATTGCATAATGGGGTTTTCCCTCCATGGTCAGACAGATTGGGGCGCATGGGAAGCGCGGTCATGGGAACTCCTTGGTGAACCGGAAATGAAATTGGCGGCCTTGCATTGGAGGTACTGTGCACTCGACCTAAGACATCCGGAAAAGAAAAGAAAATATAGAGAATACACGCATGATGATCGTATACAGTTATTAGTTCTTGTGTTTTGGATTGCTCTGTGATGATCCTGAACGACGTCTGAAATCAGGGGAAGGGTTGGAGTGTTGTACCTACAACATCTAAACGTAGCCGTGAAACCCTCACGAGTCAGGTCTCGAGCTATGCACAAGCCCAATATCAGCCTCCGTATCCTGTTTCTTAAGCGGCTCAATATCCTCAGTTCCCCCAACAGACGAAGCAGCAGATGACGCAAGCGTCCCGGACCCCAACTCCCTCGTCCCCTTCCCATAAGCAGCGAGATCGGCTCTAAACTCCAACTGGCATCGTATCAATTCCCGCTGAAGGAGAAGTTCCCAGCCGCGATCCAAGGTCAGAAACCCCATCCACCCCAATATGACGAAAAAGCTGTTTGCGAAAATGGCGCCGCAGAAGATATGCAAGATCCACACGGGGATGAATAGGGCTGCTAGCTTGAAGTAGAAGGATCTTTTGGACAGTCGTGTGGGTGGAGTCCATTTGCTGAGGGTGGCGTGTGGGCTCTGGGAAAGGAATCGCGCTAGGGAGATGGAGGCATAGGCGGCAGACTGTTCGTCGGATCCGATTCCGCTGTATGTTTGCCTCATGGCTGTATATATTTCCTTTGGAGGAAATTGTGCTTTGATGCCCCACTCTTGCGGCGTCGAGTTTCTTATTACAGGGACCAAGTCGAACGGATCTTGCGAATCTGTGCCTTGGGAGCTATGGGTGGTCATATTTGCGGATGTAGTCCCTGACGCGCTGTTTGTACGTGGTTTGTATGTCTCTACTGATGATAAGCAGTGCTTGATGCAGCTTGGACAATTTATCTCACCATTGTAGGTCTCAGCCGCCAGGAGTGCAGGTATGGCAAGCAAAATCAAGGGTACCACCTGCCCAAATCCCATTCTCCGTGTACTGCCTGTTGTCTCCAAAGGTTCAGACCAGACCAAGTCGACGATCGAACCGACGGCGTACGAGAGGAGGTAAGAGACATCCGCGAAAATACTCAACAACGACCGCCTGAAACTGCGCACGGTTCTCAAACGGAAAGTCCACCCTGACAACGCCGACTGCGCGTCAAGCACCGTCACTTGAATACAGGACTGTGTGTAAAGCTGGTGCTGCTCCGCCTTGGAGAGATTGCTGAGCCCACTTCCGAGCAGCCCAGCAGGTGGTGGGAAGAAGGCGTATCCCCGAGGCATAGAGCGAGGGTCAAAGAACAACGCGGCAGTGTTGTATAAGTAGGTGGATAGTAGGATGAGAAAGGGTCCGAAGTCTTTCACGAAAGTGAAGAACTCCAGTTCGCTCCAGATGGTAGTACCATCCATTGCGCATTGGATTGGCCTCGCAGCATTGCCATCCGCGAGAATCAGCACCACCTCCAGATACCCCAGCAGAACCGGCAGGACGACTATACCTATCATCCGCCAGTTTCGCACTACAGGGTTGTCGTAGAAGTACTCGCGGAGAAGCTGCAGTGTTGCAACGTGGCAACTGGCCGTGAACCAGATGAGTGCATCGGCAATTGCCACCTCATGGTATTTGAGACGACAGTGATTCACAAGAACAGCGGTTACAATAGCCAGACCAGTGACCAGTTGTGTGTCGCTAAACCCTAAGACTAGGCGCGTGATTGCTGCCATGCGCTGATCTCGAGGTATATGAGGCCGCGGCGTTGGGGGCGCTCGTCGGAAGCAACGGTATGCTAATGTTTTGCATCCAAACCAGCGGCGGTCTAACCAGGGCAGAAATCGACTCACGAACCATGTTCGTTGCCACCGGCGGACAACGGCGGCGTCAACAGGGGTAGTAACACTCTCTGGGAAGGAGTCGGTAGTATAACCAAGGAGAATTGCAGCGCAGGTGAGAAAGGCTGCAGCGAGGAACGCTGAAAGAACCTGTGCCAGTTGCTCAAGATGAACCGTCAACATCTAGGCAGGTGCAACTTACGCCCATTCCCGCAACGTCAGGATCGATATCCAACTCTTTGAGACACCAATCTGGCTCCCCATAGCACTGACTGCAGTCGATAGAGCTCCCACAGTTGCCCATACTTGCGAAGTAGTCGATGCTCCTGCCGCTTCAGAGTCGAGGGCAATGGAGAGGTAGTAAGAGGCACTGTACAACCAGGTAGATTTGCGAACAGAAACATCGAAAGATGGAGTCAGTGTGAGGAACAGAGCTGAGGTATGTTCAAGGCTTAGGCGGCGTTAGCCCGACGCTGCATGTTGAGCTGGTCCGGGGCTGTGGAGTGAAGCGGGTCCAATCGCGGACATGTTCAGCCTGGTGGTGTTGACAAGGCTGAAGATGCATGAAGAAAGTAAGCCAATACGTCGTATCAGTGTGGGCGGCTGACGGCAGTGTAGGATAATAAGGTGGGCGAATTTGAGATTCGGTAAGCCGTCGAAGTCTGGAGAACGTCGGAGTGGCTTGAACTTTGTGAAAAGGGAACCGTGGAACGCGGGGTTGGTGGTCGTCAGCCCCTTCAACACTTCAGCCTCACAGGGGTCACTCGTAGACAGCACGGACTCGTTCGGGAGCACCCGGGAAGGCTGTGTGAAGGTCCAGCGGGTATGGAAGTACCGTTTATGGATCTCGGTTGGTTCTCGGGGATGAGCGTCAGGGTTCTTTGCACGGGTGGTGATATCAAGACAGTAAAGAGTAGACTTTCTGAAAAGGATATCGTGGATTGAAAACCAAGTGTACTAAGGAAGTACTGATTGAAGTTGAACACAACAATCCATAAGGGTTTGTTGTGAGGTCTATATACTACGTGGAAAAGCATGCCATCGCTCGAGGGCGTGCCATTGCTCGAGGGTGTCGAGGGCAGGTCTTGGCTCGATGGTAGGTCACGTGATTACGTGGTACAGAATCCCATCTGGCGTTACCCCGCTCGGGTGGTGACCTGTCAAGTCCGCTTCATAGCCAGTGATCGTAACAGGCTGCTTGCAGTCTAGTTGCGCCTAAAAGCTTTACCTATTTCGCTCTATTGCTTTCTCATGATATAGCTTTTTCTCTTTATAATGAAGCACTTCTGTGGAGAAAGAGGGTGAAAAATAACCAACAGAGTTTCAAATGAGTAGCCTTGGGATGATTCTTGACCATGCTCGTAAGCTCCCCCATAAGCCCGTGGAGACTCATTGGTTGCGACGCTCGAGACAAACACACAACAAAGCTCTGACCTAGGTACGACACATGTGGCCGTAGTAACAATAACGTACAGATAGCAGAGGAAAAGCATAGACGAACCGCAAGCATGTGTGATTCGAAACTCCTTATTGTAGGCGGTGAATGGGAGCCTACAATCGTCTGTATAAGGTGTTGCAAACAGGCTGCGATGTTCTGCACCGCGACTGATGCATGCTCGCCCACACTCAATCACCTCTAAGCGCGCCTCCGGAAATCGCTTGAAACCACTCGACGAAGGAAAGCAGCGGGTCTCGCTCTCCAGCACATCTCTGAGCACATCTTGTTCTCTCAGAACTGGGCGTGACGTCCTTGTCTCCATGCAGCGGAATCGTCCCGTACCGGGTGGAACTCCGGACCGCAGAACCAGTGGCTTTGGGTGCAGCTGTCAAACGGAAGAACTTGTCCCACTAGATCAAATCCTCATCCTCTTCCTCCGCTTCATCGCCAAACTCTTCAGGTTGCATGACCTTCTCAATGAGCTTGAGCGTTGCACGTAGCGGCATCCCTACTACGTTGTCGTATGTTCCTTCTATCCGCTCGATCAGAATGCTGCCGGCGGTCTGGATGCCGTATCCGCCTGCTTTGTCCGCGCCGTCACGCGTGCGAACGTATGCAAGAATGAGGTCATCAGTGACTAGAGGTTGTTAGTCTGCTCGTCCATGTTCATATATGCCACATGAACCTACCTGTCTGATCAAATTTAACTGTCGTCTCTTCAACATGCGTCTCCATCCTGTACCCAGGATCAACGGCACTCTCGAGCGGCGCCATTACAGCAACGGCCGTAGTGACCTTGTGGGAACCCTCATCCCTGAGCATCTTCAACGTCTGGAAGTGGTCGGACTCATTCTTTGGCTTCTCTAGTATCTTTCCAGAACGACTGATGATGATAGTGTCTGCGGCAATGATAAGAGCCGGCTCGCCCTTCTCCGTGTTATCGATCTCCTGGCGGTACACTTCGCGAGCTTTTATCGAGGCGGTTTCGAGCACATATTCGAGGGGGGATAATGACTTAGGGAGGTCTTCGGCGAAACGGGAGGGAACGACATCAAGATTGGTCAAACCAATCTAGAGAGAGTCAATATAGGCATAGAAACTGTACTGGTGGGTAACCTGGGTACGTGCCTGAGAAAGTAGTTGTCTCCGACGGGGAGATTGTGAGGCCAGGACTACGCGCTTTCCTCTGAGCGCTACCAGAGCAGGGAGATTCAGCGGAATAGGCGGCCTGGGACCTGGAGGACCCACACGTGGCGATTGTGAGGACGGTCCATGTGGTGATGGTATCGCGGTGGATAGCGGGCGATTTGCAGCTTCGTACGACGGCGGGGGTTCGAGAGGGGTTGTTGTAGACATGATCACGAATGTTCAGATCAAAACGGGTGACAAGGACGAATGTGATACTGCGGCCGTGCACAGTCTGAAAGAATACAGGCTGGAAAGCTAGGGTGTAACGACAATGCGAAAAGTTGGGTGTTTACAGCTGAAGACATGACGATGTGCAGGTCGACCCTGGCATCCTTGGATGCATCGGGCAAGTGGGGTTAGCTACGGGGGACGATAGCTGAGTAAGTGGCCAAAACATATGTAAGTAGAACGCGAAATACAACATGCGCAACAGGGTAGATATTGCAGAAACTACGTGCTCAGACATGAATGCACCTGTAGAATCTTGGATATATAAGTGTACCGAAGTAAACAGGCCTCTCTTGTAGCGTAGGCTCTCTTGTGGCAGTTGCTGTTGCAGCGCAAAATCTATTACTAGATATATGTAAGACTTAGAAGATTTATTTCTACCTCCCTATCTACATGTTAATAGGTAGTTGCTAGCTTATCTGCATTCCTTTTCTCGTTGCAAACCTATCGTCCCCCGTAGTCAGCATTGCATAAGCCTCTTGGCGCAGAAACTCTCCGATGGCAACAGGCATACCTTCGCAAGTGGACCCATCGCGCTGTACAAACGTTACAAACCTTGGGAACGGCGCCGGACGAAAGCCCACAACCAGCAGGGGCGATCCCCTAGGCGGACGAAAATGATGCAATCGCCGTGGTTCTGCGCAACGTCATTTATAATCGAAACACGACCGTGAAGCTATAAGAGCATCGTCGTTCTCCCAGCGGGGCAGCATCGTCAAGTGCCTCGGCTACACAAAATCCTATACTACCCCTCCTTACCATATACCCCTCAAACCGCACAGCAAACCTGAGAAACGCATATCAATTCGAAAAGAAGCACAGCAAACATGGTCCAGAACAAAGGCGTCATCTTCAAGAAGGTGCCCAGCGGCTGGCCTGTCCCAGGACAGGACCTCGCTGTCGAGGCCCGCGAATTCGACCTCGAGCAGAACCCCCCGGAGGGCGGTATCACCGTCAAGAACTTCTATGCCTCGTTCGATCCCTACCAGCGCGGCCGGATGCGCCCCGCCGAAGTCAAGTCGTACTCGCCGCCCTTTGAGCTCGGCAAGCCCATCACGAACCGCTCCATCATGAAGGTCATCAAGTCGAATTCGCAAAAGTTCAAGCCTGGTGACGTCATCATCTCCGGCGGAGTCTCGCCAATTGAGGAGTACTCGGTGCTGGACAAGGACTTCGTTCAGGGCGCGAGCAAGTTGGAGAACCCCTATAACCTCGATCCCAAGACCTTCTTGGGTGCGTTGGGCATGCCCGGGTTGACTGCGTGGTCATCCTTCTATGAAATCGGACAGCCGAAGAAGGGCGAGACCATCTTCATCTCAGCAGCCTCAGGCGCTGTTGGCCAGCTCGTTGGCCAATTGGCGAAGCACGAGGGTCTGAAGGTCATTGGCAGCGTCGGCGATGACAAGAAGCTGGACTTCATCATCAAGGAGCTCGGCTTCGACGGCGGCTTCAACTACAAGAACGAGAAGCCCGACGATGCGCTCAAGAGGTTGGCGCCCAACGGCATCGACATCTACTACGAGAATGTTGGCGGTGAGCAGCTCGAGGCTGCCATCAACCACCTCAACCAGTTTGGTCGCATTGGTTAGTTTCTTTGTCCTGTTCGTTATGATACGCACCCTGCTAACAGTTCTCCAGTTGCATGTGGTATGATCTCACAGTACAACTGCAAGCCGGAGGAACTCTATCCTATCCGCAACCTGATGCAGGTCGTGGCAAAGAGGCTCACCATCCGCGGCTTCATCGTCGGCGACGAGAACATGGGCCCCAAGCACGCCAAGGAGCACCAGGAGAAGCTCCAAAAGTGGCTTTCCGAGGGAACATTCAAGGCCAAGATGAGCGTCACCGAGGGCATCGACAACGCCGTCGATGGCTTTTTGGGCATGCTCAAGGGAAAGAACTTCGGCAAGGCCGTCTTGCAGATTGCCGACTTGGAGAAGGACCAGTAAGCATGTGCTGGTGAAGTCTGATGAGAAGGTTGTTGCCCCTATCACCTATCACGTTGGGTAGTAACGCAAGACGTAGAACGCTTGCAGTAATGAATTCATGTGCACACACGAACACTCCACAGGTGAATCAATGACTGGTACATGGCGTCGCCTCTTCGCCTCACTTACGCAAGCCTCTTTACGCATCCTATCATCTCGAATCATGGAGCGTGTTGATGCTGCTTTCGAAGCATATTGTAAGTTTCTAGATGATCTGTTCGTGGTATTAGAGCGTCTCGCGCGTGTTACCGAAGTCTTCAACTCCTTGACAACTGCTACACCTACTGCCGCTACCGCCGCTCCTACAAATCATCCACAAGCCTCTTCACAACTTCATAATGCCGTCGAGACACAACGTGAATTCTTAGACGATCTAATAGTAGAGCGCACCGCAACTGCTACATCTACCGCTGCTGGCCTTACAAATCATGCACAAGTCTCTTCACAACTTCATGCCGTCGAAACAAAATGTCGGGGAATTCTCAGATCGCCCCGCAACCGCTACACCTATTACCGCCGCCCCTAATTAAGTACAATATGCTCCCTGCAAACAACCGCGGTTGTCCAGCCCATCGTATACACCACCATGGTCCCCGTCAAACGAAGGACTTCGATCCCTACCCTATACATGCCCAGCCTATCATATACGCCACCAGGGTCCCCGTCAAATGAAACACTTCAATTCCTACACATGCAAGATGTCAGCGGACCGGACGAAGGGGTAATTACCGCACCTGTGTCTTCACAACTGGAACTCCACGCATCAGCGTTGCATCCGTCGCGTCCAGACAATGCCAATACTACTCTTCGCCGTAGACCAAGTTTTATTAAGGGTACCAAGGCACTGAATAGTTACCTTAGAGGCGGGACGGGGGAATAAGAGAGACGGTAGAAGGATTATTTAACATGCTTTAAGAAGCTCGTAATCGTAAAGTGGGCTAGCTTATATCCAGCTTTTTCTGCAACCCAAGAGGCTCGTTCAGCCAACTGCCTGCGACATCTAGTCATCGGCATTCCCAGAGTTGAAGACAGCATGGTCAAAGATTCTCTTTCCTATGGACGATCAGTACAAAGAAATCACAGCTTTGCCCCCTAAGACTGCTACGACTTTCGTCGACGCATCAAGATAATGCTAACAAGCCTGGAGGAAAAACGAAAAGTCGCGTTTACAAGAATGTACAAGAAGCCGGCTACTTATGTCAAAAGTGGCCGTTGTATTACGCATGGTGTATGCCGTAGGAATAGTGGCGCGCCACGCCTACAGCCGAATGAGCCAGACGTGGCTTGCCTTTGGTGTGTTGAGAGCAAGCGACTATGTAGTCGGATGAAATTATGCAACGGGAGTGCGGCTCTTGTTATTCACCCACTTCCTCTTGCGGAGCGCAAGGGTTGTTGGAAGAACGGTACACATTGGTTGTTGTCTGGAGCATAGTGTGTCCTCAGGCATTTCAGTGATCTTGCTGTACGAATAGCGCTTGTGTCCGCGGTAATTCACGATGACATTTAAGTCTTATGAAGAGTAATCATTTATTCCCTCCAAATGTACTACTTCGCTCGTGTTCACTTCCCTTGGTGAAATCATTCTCCTTGCCTACGTAATTCCGTATGCCGTTAGTCTCCATGCGTAGGAATTCAACTTCCTACTCATGGGTGGTGGGTGGGGAGATGTCGAGGATATGGAGGGCTTTGCTCTAGGGTGGGATCGATGCAAGATTAGGGTCTGTAAGATTTTGAGAGGTTTAAGTAAGGTGTAGGATCTAGAAACAGGGAGTGCTAATATAGCGGCAGGGGAAAGGCGCACCTAGTAGTGTAGTAGAATCAGGTGCTGTATTGAACAGCAAAGAACCTACGGGCGAATGGGGGGGAGCGGAGGGAAGATTGGGCGGGTTAATAGGTAGTCTAAAGCTGGGAATAGCTAGTACGATGTCAGTGGAAGACAGAAATTTAGGCTCGTTTGTGTGCTGTTGAGGCGGTAGAGTGCTGTTGAGGCGGTAGAGTGCTGTTGAGGCGGTAGAGTGCTGTTGAGGCGGTAGAGTGCTGTTGAGGCGGTGGAGTGTTGTTGAGGCGGTGAGACGCCGACTCTGTCCTTATGCCGAAGGGATGGGACGGGGATCTTGTGATGTGGGTGTAGTCTGTGCCAAGTGACCATAGATTAGAGGTCCAGCTGTATGTTTGTCAAAGCGGCCGCTGAGTCTTGTGAGTAGATGGGGGAAGTCTGTGCCAAGTACCCTAGGGTAACCATAGCTTTGAGGCCCAGCCATATGCTCCTTAAAGTGGCCGCTGAATGCAGTAGGCTCGTGGTGCATTCATGTGTAGAACACTATAAAGTTAGTTTAAAATGTTCTAACTTATATAAGTATAACTTCTATTATATATTATAAAATGTATTATTACTATCCCTAGAATGGTAACTCACTGCTTATATAATTATATCACACAAAGTCTTATTTCTTAAAAGTATCACTGTGTTCTCAGAAAATGCTGAAGTGGAATAGAAATGTTCATAGCTTATAAGTTATGTTAATGAAATAAAAACTGATGCAATTCCCAATGCGGACCTAAGTCCACTTAGATTCCCACCACGTAATACCGGAAGAAATCCCAGAATCATTCTCCAATTCAGAGTCACTTTCCAATCCCAGAATTACTTTCCAGTTCCAGAATCACTTTTCGGTCCCTTCCGCTACCTCCCTCCCAATGCATTTCATTCTTTGATTCCTGCGAGCTGACCTCTGTTGTCATCCCGTTCATCTTCCACGTTATCTTCCTTGTCATCTCGTTCATCTTCCTCGTCATCTGTCTTCGGCTTCGGCTTCGGCTTCGGCTTCGGCTTCGCCTTCTTCTTCGCCTTCTTCTTCGACTTCCGTACCGCGCCACTTGGCAACGCCGGCTTCGACGCATCCCTTGCGATCAAAGACTTCGCATCGGTCCTGATCTCTCCTCTTACCACCATGTCCACATCATTGACATTGTCCGTCTCGACCCAAGGGTAATTCTCTTGCAGCCACCTTGGTAGCGCCCCTCTCGCCCATTGCGGAAGCTTACTCAATTCCGCATTCGCTGCTTTGGTCTTCTTGGTCTTGACCATCTCCTCGTGTAAATTTCGGTCGGGCCGTGTCACCTCACACTCTTCTTTCGTCGGCTGTGCATCCAGATTCCAGTACGGCAGGCCCATAAAGCAGCTCACAGGTATACCCAGTAGCGACGTCCCAGTTTCGCGTGAACCATTGGCCTTGATGCATGAGTTCGCAGAAATCAGATGCGCCCTTCCTCCACCGCACTGTGCCATCTTTCTTAGCGTCCGCATCGCGGCGTAAAATCATCAAGCACATTTCTCGCGGCAGCGCGAAGTCGAGAATTCTATTGCCCTCCCTAATCTTGCCTCTCTTCAGAAAGGGTTCATGACAAATAAAGAACGACTACCTATCTTCCAGATTCATTATGGCATGGAAGCCAGCGCCGAACTGCTTGGCTGGATGGTCGGAACCACACAACCATGCTTTGAGAGGTCGTCTTTCCTGCTTCTTCTTGTCACTGAGATACCAATTATCGAGGTCTTCCGCGGTTCGGCAGGATGGCGGTAGTGTCCATGCCAAATTATCTTTAAAGCTGCTGGTTCTACCCCGCCTGTTCATATCCGTGGTGGTGGGTTCCAGAAGGTAGACGCGGGGGTTTAGGTTCCCCGTCGCCCAAGTAGCAACTTTGGATTCCCGATCCCTCGAATCCGTCTTCTTCTTGTCCACGGGGATTTTTGTCGTAGGCGTTGGGCTGTCCTCCTGGCTTTGCGGCACTGTCTTCTGGATGTCTTCCAAGAACTCGCCACTCGCCTTTTGCAACTGCACGGCAACCTCGGGGATCTTCTCGAGTGCGATACAGAGTTGTTTGGTGTTGTCGATATCGTCGGTCGGACACTCTGGTGATGTTTTGGATTCCCGGTAGAGATCCATGATAGACTGCGCCAGGTTGCATTGTTTCATTGCGCACTGAGTGGAAAGTTGTTTCAGACATTGTGCTTCTGGCTTCTCAATCGGTAAGTCTCCATCGGCGTCGGCAGACTCAATCTTTATTTTTTTTTGACGTGCTTCTCTGTCTCGTCATCTGTAGGTTCCGATGCTCTTTTCGCTGGGGGCGACTCCGCCGCCATGGTGTTTGTATAGATTTCGTATAGACGGCGTGTTTGGTAATTGATCTTATGGATATTAGGGCGAGAGTAAACAAGTGTTTAGTAAGTGTTCTTTAGTGTTGGGTAGTGAGGTGAGAGTAAAGAAGAGATATTTCAGACCAGAGCAATTGAGACGAAAGCCTAGGCGGTTGGAGCGATGGCAGGTGATTGGCGGTAAAAGTGCGGTAGAGCGGTGTGTTCCCGCACTCCCGATCTCTCTCACTGTAAAGTGAACGATCGGTCAGTGACGTGGAGGAGGTATGAATGGGTCAGTTCTGTGAAGGCAACCTGTGGAGGCTGGCCATGTAGTAGATGGCGGGCCAGCGTCCGTGGGGGAGGTGACGAGAGTGGGGAGTTCTGTGAAGGCAACCTGTGGAGTCTGGCCATGGGGTGGATGGCCGGCCAGTGTCGTGTGCTCTTATGACTTGATAGTATCATTCCATGGTACTCGCCTCCACCAGACCGGCCATCGCGGAGATGGCCGGGCAGCCTTATCTAAACTTCCCTCGCATGGGGCATCCTTTGCATGAGTAGTCTTCCCCAGGCCGGTCATTAATGTAGCTGGCCAGACAGCTGCGTCTATACTTGCTTGTATGTGGTATCCTTTACGGAAACTAGTCTTCGCCAGGCCGGGCATGAGAAGGGATGGTCAGCCTACTATGTCTACGCTCCTGAGGGTCACTTGTAGCTGGTACGTATTCAATGGCGTGAACTCCGTCAGGCCGGCCATTCGCAACGACAAATGTCCAATCCGTATATACAAAGAATGCCTCCGCTAGGAATTGCTTCGTAAAAAAGTCAACCATAAGGGACCACTTGTTCTAGCTGTGCATCCAGATATCGCTGTGGATGCATTCGTCTGTAAATAAATGCTTTCTTCTAGAATAACAGTTCCTAGTCCGTCGTTCAGGTTGCTCGCAGATCAGTCATCAGCCCCTGGAACAGGTGGTCCGTGCACTGGTGTTGTTTGCTGTACCTGCCTTAGTGCCCGACTGCCATCAACTCCCAGCTCTTCCGGGGCGGATCACAAAAGAGTCTGGAATCGTATCCATTGATGGGTCTGCATCTTCTGAGGCGCAGAGGGGATGTGTGGAGTTGGGGTGATACCGGGAGGGGCCCCGATCAATTGATGGCTGTTCCGTGGGGAGCCGATGAGTGCTCCTTCCTCGAACTACGCACGCCCACGCAGCTGTTATATCATTCCGCCGGCTGCCGGCTGCTTCATTCAAGTATCTGCAGACTCCAGACGTGATATCAAGCCGACTTTCGAGTTCGCCAGCTCAGTCATGACGATCAAGCAGCTTCAGCCGACGTTCGAGGGTGAGGTTCGCAGTTGGTACCGCAGTCCACAGCTCACATTATGTGCCAGACGTTCTAGGATGCCAAGCAGCCTGCTACGAATGGGCAGACAGCTATGACAGCAAGGTGCGGGAGTCACGCTCGGTCAAAGAGCAGCACTAAGGTCCAGGTAGGACTGGGAACGGCTTCGCAAGTGCATTGCCCCAACACTACGCATCGACTACCGGTCGTTCCTCAACAAGCTATGGGAGTCGATGCCGGCCGACGAGTTTGTGGCGATGGCGTCGGACCCTGCTGTACTGGGAAACCCACTCCTGAAGACGCAGCACTTCATCGGCGGCACGCGGTGGGAGAAGACGGGCGAGGACTCGATGACGGGCTACCACCAGCTGCGGGTGCCCCACCAGCGCTACACGGATGAGACGATGACCAAGGTGGCAGTCAAGGGCCATGCGCACAGCTTCAACACACACTGGTACACGAAGGTGGACGGCGAGTGGAAGTTTGCTGGGCTCAATCCGGACATCCGATGGTACGAGTACGACTTTGACAAGGTCTTCTCAGAGGGCCGCGACTCGTTCGGCGAGGCCAAGCAGGCCAGCGGCATTCCGTCTGAGTGATGGGCTGAGGCGGTTGGGAGAGAGGGGCATAGTGTCGTGGCCGGGTAGGTGTGCGTGTTGTTATCTACGCTATCGAGTCCTGCGCGCCCCGCTTTGAGCAAATATGTGATATTATCGTTGATCGTTCACTGCTCCATTATTGTGCTGTGCTTCAAGTTTCCCCATTCGAATACGGAGACGCTGACGGAGGAGACGTGGATGAGGATGATGAGGACATGGGAACATTCACGGCGCTCTGCGGAGGAGAGCCCCGCAGGTCAACGATCGGAAGGCCGGCCCAATTAACGATAATGGAGCCATCCCATGTCGACGGTTCGCATCAACAGCGTGGCAGCCCTGCGGCTGGGCGTGTGACGGGCCAGTAAGAGGACCTGCAGGCGGCACAGTCGCCCAGTTAGCGGCAGAGGGAGCGGGGGAGGCGAGCAGAGGGAGAAAGGCTGCGGTCGGGATGAGCACATGGCCTGTCCGGGAGCCATCGCTAGAAAGCTTGTCTGCGCCGCCTCGTCCACGCCCCCATGCCCATCGGATTATTTCACCATTCGGCCAGCAGACGCGCGGCTGTTGGGGAGTCTGTTTGCAAGGCAGCCCGAGAAGCCGGCAAGCCGGAAGGATAGGGCAGCCCGCAGTTTGCGTCTGCATCTGCGTTTTGTTGCGTCTGCGCTGCGTCTGCCTATGTGTGGCCGCTCCGCCAGGCCCCGCTTCGCCCATAGCTACAAATCCCGCCTCCCCCTGCCCGCCCAGCCCTCTCACTCTTCCTCCTCACCCACCACCGACCGTTGACCTTCAAGATCTTTCGTCGTCCGATCGGCTTTTTCAACTTGGGCTTCCTTACAGCTTTTCTTCCCATCCTTCGGCTACGTCCATTTAACGGCCTCTTCAAGCCGTTTGAGCTTCTGTCATCTTCTTGCCTCTCTCTTGGCCCAAGTTGACTGTTGCGCTCTGCATCTGGTACGTACATGCAAAATTCTGCACCCTCACCGCACCCGAACCCCCTCGCCCGCCTGGACGACGCGTGCCCGAAGCCCACGATGCTGCGAGACGCGCTTTTTCGCTGTCCCGCGCTCCCTCGGTTGTAATGCCGCCGCATGGTGCAGCTGGGCGTGGTTGGGTGCGTGCGCGGACGCGAACCTGGGAGCTCTCTCGCTTTCTGGTGAGCCGCATCATCACCGCCCCTCATCACCACACAACCTCCACGGCCTCACCTTCACGGCGAGCTACACCTCACCGCCAGCGCCCGCAGAGCTTTCCCGGCCCTCCCTTTCACGCCTCAGCAGCAGCCCAGCCGGCATCCGCCAGCATCCGCAGATCCGCCGCCTCCGAGCAAGCGCCCAGATCCGTGCCTGGCCTGGCCCGCTTTCACTCTCTGTGCTACCGACCCGTCGCTGCCACGCCGCTGGCCCCGTCACGCTTTCACTGACTGCCTGCCAGATCCGCGCCGACTCTTGTTGCTTCAAGTTCGCTGCTCCAACCTTCCAGCGTTCGCAACCTGCAATCCGGTCCTTCCGCAGCCGCCCGACTCACTCGCAAGAGCGCCCCCCCCATAAACCCCGTCCAGCTTCCACTGCAGTCGCGCTGCTCCCTTCATCGCCTCTGCCTTGAGTTGCAAGCACTCGGTGTCTGCTCAGCTTCTACACACATCCTAGAGTCGGTACCCTTAGACGGATCCGACCATTCCCACTAGGTCTGGGCGCACCCCCACTATTTCAGACATCACCGCGCTAACACCAAGTTTCGCGCAGACCGATTCTTTGCGTCTAGCACCATCTCTCATCTCCATCATACTTTATCGGCACGCTTACTTTTCGACCATACCCACATCGGTCCTTTCCCGATTCTTCCGTCTTCACCATGAGTTATAATAACAACTTCGAATCCTTCAATACCTCGCCGACCGCCGACATGTCGGGCATGCCTGGTGCCAACGGCGCGCCCATGCCTCAGATGCAGCAATCGGACCGCCTCGACTCCCCCGGCGACGACGGCATGCCCGTCCCCATGGACGGCATGGCCAACGCCATGGGCGGGCCTATGGGTGCTCCCTACGGCGTCCCCAACATGGGTCCTGGAGGCACCGTGTCTCCCATGTCCCCCCACGGATCCTCCCAGGGCAAGACGACCCTGTGGTGAGTGCCGCCACAGCCAGCGTGCCTTGACGTAGCTGACAGACTGTAGGATGGGCGAGCTTGAGCCCTGGATCGATGAGAGCTTCGTGCGCAACATTTGGAACACCATGGGCTACGATGTCAGCGTCAAGATGATCCGTGACAAGTTCTCTGGGTATGCAGATCAAATGGGTTCGCCCCTCTCAACATGCTGACTGACGGTAGTAGCAACGCCGGATACTGCTTCGTCGACTTCAAGTCGCCTGACGCCGCCAACGCTGCCCTCCAGAACAACGGGCAGATTATCCCCAACACGAATCGTCCCTTCAAGCTCAACTGGGCTTCGGGCGGTGGTCTGTCTGACCGCAAGTACGTCTTCAACAGTCCTGTACATGTACGGGAGCGTGTACGCTGACTGTCTTAGCCGTGAGGATCGTGGTCCCGAGTTCTCCGTGTTCGTTGGTGACCTTGGCCCCGAGGTCAACGAGGACGGCTTGATGCAGCTGTTCAAGACAAAGTTCCCCAACGGCGTCAAGTCCGTCAAGATCATGACGGATCCCATCACCGGCGTGTCTCGTGGCTATGGCTTCGTCCGTTTCAGCAACGAGGGTGACCAGCAGGATGCCCTGCGCACCATGCCCGGCGTCTACTGTGGCAACCGCCCGATCCGTGTCTCGACTGCCACCCCGAAGAACAAGAGCAACGGACCCGGCGGCCCTGGCATGAACATGAGCCCCGCAGGAGGCCCCATGGGCATGTACCACCACATGGGTGGCCCTCCCATGGCACCCGCCTTCCAGTCTGGATACGGAGCTCCGCAGCCCATGAACCAGTTCACTGACCCCAACAACACGACTGTCTTCGTCGGCGGTCTGTCCGGCTATGTGACCGAGGACGAGCTCAGGTCGTTCTTCCAAGGATTCGGCGAAATCACCTACGTCAAAATCCCGCCCGGCAAGGGCTGTGGCTTCGTCCAGTTCGTCCAGCGCCACGCTGCCGAGATGGCCATCAACCAGATGCAGGGCTACCCCATTGGAAACTCTCGCGTCCGTCTCTCCTGGGGCCGTAGCCAGAACAACTCTGGACCCGCTGGCACGCCCTATCGCCCGGCCCCGCCGCCGCCTGTCTTTGGCGCACCCCAGATGCCCATGCCCCCCAACATGGCCCCGTACGGCTATATGGGCGGCATGAATAATATGAGCCCGATGAAGGTGCGTCACAACGACTGCCACTTGAGCGAATTTGGGAAACTGACCGTGTCCTAGTAAGCTTCCCGTCGCCTTTCGGCCCGTCCCTCTCATTTTCTCGGTTCCACTGTTCAACCATGCACTCACGACTGCACACTCATGACACTTACTTGGTCTCTCTTTTTCTGCACTGGGTACGGTAAAAGTTGCCATTTGACCACCGATCTTGCCGGTTGGAATGACCTAGAGAACTTGTATAACAGTTTGCTTGCCAGTCTCCGGCTGGCTCTTTCGGGGTTCCATGGTGTGTAGCTAGTTCCTGCCATTGGGTCGGAGTATTCTTGCTTTCTTGATCATGAGTGCGTTGAGATTTGGTCGGCTTAATTGGACAAGATTTTTCTCTCTTTATTCGTGCTTGACTTGTTGCATTGCTTCAAACGTTGGTTCGCTTGGCGCTGCCCTTTAGCATCTTTTCCAGCGCGGTTTCAAATGGTCGGTCCGAAATTGTAATCCTGCATTCTAGCTTATTGTTCTGATGACGGGAGGTTGTATACTGACCAAAGCCCAGGAATCCTAGCTCTATAATTATTGCACGCGCGTCGTCACCATCACCACCACCACCACCACAACTCATCATCAGGAGCAATTTTGATGGCTCTCTTCCCCCCTTTTGAGGCTAGTCGTCATGAAGGCGATCTTCGGCCCGGGGGTTTGGGTAAGGCGTTATGGTGTAAGGGATTTGTCGCTCATGTCGGCTTCAATACTGCGACCGGCGTTGCGAGGCTGGTCCTCGGGTTTAGTATTTTCGGGTGTCATAGGATACATGTCCCAACTGAGCCATGAGTTGGGCGACGATAATGTAAAATGTAATGTGATAAAGATAGTCTGAGTAGCTCGGCGTTGGGGAGGATCTTACTGAGTGAGCACTGGAGTTCAGACAGCGGATAACTCAGTAACCAAAATCATTACTTGGAAATAAGTGACCAAGATCATTACTTGACTTTATGCATTCCCTATCTACCAACCACATCCATCTCCATACCACCCCCCCAGCTTCCTCCTCCACCTCCTCCAACCCACCCCTCTCACTTCCCCTCGCGCTGCTTCCTAACCTTCTCCGCCAACTCCCTCTTCCACCTCACCACCCTCCCACGATAATACGCCGCCTCCTCCTCGGCAACCTCAACCCAATACCCATCCGCACCATACAACTTCCTCGCCTCATCGACCATCACCTCGGCATACTTCCCCGCCAACTGCACGCCCCGACACGTCCACTCATCATACACACAATCCCTCAAAAACCTCATCCAGCGCAGAATCGTCACATCGCCACACCCGGCCTCCTCCAACTGCCTCAGCACCGCGAGCGTCTTCGCCTCAATCGCCCGCCGCTCCATCTCAGACACGTCGGGATGTTTCGCCTCGTACGACTGCGCGAACCGCCCCAGCGTCCGCACCGACTCGCGGAGTCGTTCATGGAGCGAGAAATCAGGATGGCACGGCTCGCACGCGCGACACGGGACGAAGACGCCGTATTCGTCGAGGGTCGGGCGGCGCTTTGCGGCGCTGCGGTGCCAGCAGTTGCTGCCAAGGATGGAGCGCGTGAGGGTTTCGCCCATGTTGATGTCGCGCGTTGTATGGATGGCCATGCGCTGCGTTTTGGCGTTGTACGAGGCGACGCAGTTTGGGATGCAGGAGTGGGTTATACGCGCCGTTTCGCGGAAGTAGCCCCAGTTGCGCATGTGGCCGTCGTCTTCGTCGCAGGGGTCGACGCCGGGGTCCGGGAGGCGGGTGCGGTGCGCAAAGAGCCGGAGGGCGACGCGGTAGGCGGGGATGTGGATGCGGAGTTCTTTGAGGAGGATTTGGTAGTCTTCTTCTTGTTCGATGGTGCGGTGGGGGGTGAGACTGAGGTTTATGCACCGTGTGGCGAGTTCTTGCGTCTCGTGCCCGAAGAGATTGCATTGGAGGAAGGCTTTTGGTGGGAGTTGCATGATTTCTTTGCGGGCGAAGCGCGGGAGCTTGAGGAAGTCGTGGTAGAGGTCGATGGGGTATTCCATGTTCATGCCCCGGTAGCCGAGGACGTGTGGCTCGCTGATCAGGCGCGTGCCAGAGGGGATGTCGCTTTTGGCGATATAAATCTTTTCTTGCCAGCCGTTGGAGAGGTATAGGGTAAGGGGTTCGAGGAGGTCGGTGCGGACATGAGTTTCGGCGGGTTCTTTGGGACGCGGGAGTCGTTCGTACCACATTGGTTCCTCTTCAGTAGTTGTTGGGCTGGCTCGGCCGTCGTCGTCGGCTTCTGTAGGATGGGAGGTGTCTTCTGCTTGAGTGTCTTCTGCTTGAGTGTCTTCTGCTTGAGTGTCTTCTGCTTGAGTGTCTTCTGCTTGAGTGTCTTCTGCTTGAGTGTC